>JACEEZ010022457.1:167500-170000 GCA_016584305.1 Chionoecetes opilio | reverse complement strand
TCCCTGTTTCATCTTCCCCTTTCATTTTTTCTTTTCTTTTTGTTCACTATTCTCATTCTTAATTTCTTTCCCTTCTTCCTGTTCCATTCCCCTTTTTCAGCTCCCCCTTACCTTTTTGATTTTGTTATTGTTTTCCCACTCTTAATTTCTTTTCCTTTCTTCCCCTTCTGTTTTTGGCCTCCCTCTCAGCATCTTTTATATCTCGCCTCAATATATTTTTTCAGATATCTTCTAGTTTGTTTTCTTCTCTTTCTTCTCTCTGCCTTTCAAATGTGTTCTGTGTCTTCAATGTGTGTTCATATTTCTTTGCTTACTTTGCTGTTTCTGCATTTTTTCCTCTTCAGTTTCCGCTTTTGTTTTTCTCTGCCATGCATATATCCCAGCGAGAAGATCTTATTCAATTTTTTCTCTCTTACTTTGACCTTGTGAATAAGTTTCCTACTGTGTGTCCCCCCTTCTCTCTCTCTCTCTCTCTCTCTCTCTCTCTCTTCTCTCTCTCTCTCTCTCTCTCTCTCTCTCTCTCTCTCTCTCTCTCTCTCTCTCTCTCTCTCTCTCCTCTCTCCTCTCTCTTCTCTCTCTCTCTCTCTCTCTCTCTCTCTCTATCTTGGTTTCATTTTTATATCTTTCTTTTAATCTCTTATCTCTCTTTTTTTCCACCTTTGTCTCATACTTTATTGGACGTTCACAATATTACATGTGTTCAGTGCCCTCATCCACTTTATGAACAGATAAACCCCTTCAAGATTCACTAATGTGCATCCAGAATTGTGTCTTTTTTAATCTAGGCGAACTATTTCTTCTTGGGGCCTCCCATACTGTTTTCTAAACTCAAAAGATTGTCGCGACTCAGCATCGAGATGACGTTTATAGCTTGACTGGATATCCGGGATGAAGAGTTATCCTAAACGTAAGGAAATTGTATTATAGAAGTAATTGAGGGAGAGAATAAACAGTATTGAATATCTCTCTTGATCTCTCTTATCGATCATGGCTTCCCCTCCTCTCTCTTTCTCTCTCTATCCTCTTCCCTCTCTTACGTCTTTTACATTCTCACTCATCCTCTCTTATCTTGTAACTTGTTATTATTTTCCCTTTTAAAATCTTTTCATCAATACCCAGTTTTTATTTTTTTTTCTTTCCCTCTTTACGTTTTATGGTTAACAATAACCCTAAGTTTTTTTCCTTTTTTTTTTTCCACTTTCTTCCCAGTCCTAACCAAAACCCCATGGGAACCCGTGCGTGACTGGGATAGTGGGGGGAGGGAAGAGTTGGAGGTGGAGGGGGTACGGTAGGAGGAAATGGGTAGGGGTTATAGGAGGAAGGTGGAGGGAGAGAAGAAGACGTGACAGTATTGACATAGTATTGGGTTGAGGGTCGTGTCTTATCAGAATCATAAGGCAGTTCCCCTCCCTTGTCCTTTCCTTGTTATCCTTTCCCCTCTTTACGTCTTTTAACATTCAACACTCAATCCTTCTTTATCTTCCCTTGTTATCTATCCTTTCCCCTCTTTACGTCTTTTAACATCCAACACCCAGTCCCTCTTTATCTTCCCTTGTTATCTTTTCCCCTCTTTACGTCTTTATGGTTAACAATCAACACCAAGTCCTTTTTTACCTCCCACCTCTCCCTCCTAACCACCTCCATTGACCCTGCAGGCTTCCACGAACAGCTGAAATAAGACCTCAGGGTTGGTCCGGGTCCGAAAACACCGTCCGTTAATCCCAATTATGGCCCAAATCCAAGTTTTAAATCGAGGAAAAGGATCCAAGCTGAACCGTAAGTCGGGTGGAAAGTGACCGGACGTGTAGTTTCTGACAAAAATGTGAGTCTCCTTTTATTTGGCGGAAATCCAAGCCAGGGAATGGGCGAACTTTTTTTTTTAAAGGATCGTGGAGGTGTGTGTGTGTGGTGGTGTGTGTGTTTGGTGTTAGTGTGTGTGTTTTGGGGGTGGGTGTGTGTGGGGTGGTGTGTGTGTGTGTGTGTGTGTTGTGTGTGGTGGGGGTGGTGTGGTGTGTGGTGTGTGTGTGTGGGTGGTGTGCCTTTTTCTCTTTGTTTGGAGGGTGCTGTGTCCTATTTGTCTGGTGTCATCTGTCTTCCCGATTGTTGCATGTACGTTATCGTCTCTCTTTTTGTTTCTGTTCGTCACATTAAAACAAAACAAAATTAGTTTCTGTCGTGCACGAAAAGGATTTGAAGAAAACCCAGGGGACACGTTTGTTGGAGTTGTACGTGCGTTTGAGTGTCAATGAAAAGGTGAAACAAGGGATGCGAAGAGGGACAAGGAAAAAGAGAAGAGAGAGAGAGAGAGGAAGGAGAGAGAAAAAGAGAGAAAAAGAGAGAGGAGAGAGAGGAAGAGAGAAAAGAGAGAGAGAGAGAGAAGGAGAGAGAGGGGAGAGAGGAAAAAAAAAAAAGAGAGAGAGAGAGAAGGGGAAGAGGGGGGAGAGGGGAGGGGAGAAGAGAAGAGAGGAGAGAGAGAGAGCAATGAAAGAAAGGAAGAGAG
>JACEEZ010022457.1:125000-160000 GCA_016584305.1 Chionoecetes opilio | reverse complement strand
CAACAAGAAATAATGGTTTAAAACTAAACGGTCAACGTTGCATCACCCATCTCCGTAAAAATTATTTCAATGTTAGAGTCGTTGCTCGATGGGAACAAGTTACCCAGCAAATGTTGTCGGAGCCAGCACAATAACTACATTTTAAAAACAGCCCTTTACGCGCACTATAAGTAAATGGGTATTGATAGTGCGAATTCATATCTAGTCCCCCGTATCGATTATTGTAGTGGTAGTGGGAGTTGTAGTAGTATTTTTTATATCCTACATTCTGCACTATGAAATTTCCATGTTCCTATCCTCTTTAGGGACATGGTATCATTTTCCAACTGTTTTCTTACAAGTAGTTGATAGTTAGTAGTATGTAGTGCAGCAGATACCCTCGTTATGGACCAATAGGTCTCCTGGTGTCTGTTATTCCTATGTAATCCTATGTAATCCTATGTAATCCTCCTCCTCCTCCTCGCATTGTCCCTTTCTTCTCCTCCCACTTACACACACACATTTCAAGCCGTAGTATGTATATAAATTGTGTACTGTACGTAGGAAAAATAATAATTCATATACACATTTTTTGAGTCACGATGTTATATAATGTGGCGGACCGTCCTCGTATAATTTGATGTAATAACTCAGGTTGAATCCATTATAAATCTTTAATACATAATTCATCCGGTGCCGGTATAACGCAATACCCTGGATATTGGATGACACATATCTCCATTTCATAAATATATATCGAAATCTTAAAACTAGATCCCTCAGTGTCAGGAATCAAGATTAAATGGAAATATGGCGCCTTAATCACGCCTCGATCAAAAAAGCTTGCCTTCTGTTAACTGATAATCAAGCAGTGTGATTCCAGAGCACCTTCCTTCCCTCTATACCTACCTATCTCCCCTTCCCACCTCTCTTCCTACATACACACCTACCTCCACGCCAGGCTTTTTAACTGGGTAAGCACTCATTTGTGTGTTTCATTTAGCAACGTGGAAGGAATGGTATGGTGCAATAACATTTTAATACAAACTCAAATGAAGGCGAACGACTATTGTTTGTCTGTAATTTGGCACGATAATGAAAGCCAAATATTTTTGTTTCAATTTGATGTCGTAAGAATGTAAATATATCTCCGTTAATGGATAAAGGTATTTCCATGAGATTGTTTGTCAAGTCTACAAGTATACTCGTATGTTTTCTTTATCATATGTGCACGGCTGTTATTACTCGCTGTTGTTGAGAATCATGTTGCTTCGTAATATATAAGTGTGTGTGTGTGTGTGTGTGTGTGTGTGTGTGTGTGTGTGTGTGTGTGTGTGTGTGTGTGTGTGTGTGTGTGTGTTAATGGTATCCTATATTTGCAAGAAAGATCAAGGACACACATCGTCAAGGGGTGAATGGCACAGGGCCCATACTTATAAAGATTTAGGATTCGTCTTAGACTCGCTCGAGTCTTAAATATGGCGGCCGGCGTCCTAAATCATTTCGAGCGCATCCTAAATCGCTAAGACTCGTCCTAATTTCGAGGTTTGGCTAGGACAGGGTGTGAGGTGTCCTAGCGAGCAGGGCGGCGGCTAAGACTCGTCCTAAGGACGTAAACATGGAGTGCTCCACCCACTCCTGAGAACTTTTCGTGATAGGATAGATGTACTGGAACGAACTTGTTGATACATAACTAATCAAGCGATACCGCTGAACCGAGAAGGGATTATATATGTGACAGACTAGTGGGAGATGTAATATAAAGCAACACTAAAAAATACGGCCATCAGTGCATGACAAGTCACGAGTGTGTTATTATTCACTCTTTGAGGTAGTCATGTTCCTCCTGCCTTGATACTATGTATCGTGATACAGATTGAAGTGCATCCTCACCAAACTGTTGATGAAGAATGGTATCATGTTGAGAATAAAAGCGATTTAGAGTAGGCTCACTATAAATAAAATTTAAAAATTGAATAAGTCTGTGATTATTAAGCCATGGACAATATCCATATAACTCATTTCTTTCCCATGCCGTAGTTTGATAATTTTCTTTTTTGTTTTGATATATTGTTAATATACCAAACCCCCCTCAACTAACTTAACAGTTTTGTGGGTGNTTGGGTGCGTGGGGGGGGGGGGGGGAGAGAGAAAGGAAAAATAAACTGGGTACAACTTTTGCCATGGGAAGAATAGAGTAGTTTGTGTCTCCCATGGTGCTTACAAATGAAACAAGAATGTGGTCCCAGCGCTCCCCTGACTGGTGCGGAGGAAAGGAACATAAACACATATAAATAAGCATGATATTTACAGCCTGCCTGATACACGGCTGAAATATATGTATACATGCTACCGCTGGTGCTGTTCTTGGTGGTGCTTTTGCAAAACGAATGGGTCGTAAATTTTAGATTGCTGACTTTAACTTGAAAAGGCAAGATCGTTGAATGTTTATCGGTTAACGTCTTTTTGTACCCAATAGGTTAGGCAGTTTTATTGTCATCTTGTGAGGATGTGAGAGGTGTGTGTACTTCTCCTGAGTCATGCCTTTCATCGTGATATTATGTAGTCCAGTGTGATTGCAGATTGCCAGTACAGCTTCCTGACCCTACTCTGTTATGCTGAACAGTGACGAGAGTTAGTTCTTTGTCTCTTTTCTGAGCGGGTGTCATACCTGCCCCCCCCCCACCCCCCCTTACACACAAAAAAAATGTCCCCATACCTGCAATGTTTATTTAAGGTGATAGACGTATCCATCTTCTCACAATCATTGATTCATTCTGGAATTCGACCGTCGACAACAGAATATCGAGTTCGACACCAGGATGCTTAAAAGTATTATATGGAATGAGAGTGTTTGCCTTTGACACTTTCTACGTGTGTTGTAACAAGTCTCGAAGCTTACAGAGACGAGTAGCAGTGCCCCACCTGGTGAATGCGCTCCCTGATCACGGTAATTACCTCTGAAATCAGGCATATTCAGCACCTTTATATATCTGTACACCGTGTTTCTTGAGCGTTGGCGATGATGATGACGATGTTAACGATGATTTTGATAATGATGATAATGATAATAGTGACAACAATGGCAATGATGGTAATACTGATAATAATATGACGGCAATGACAACATTTACAATAATAACCTGGACACTAGAAGGTGAGGAGGAGGAGGAGGAGGAGGAGGTTATAGGAGTTATAGGAGGAGAAGGAAGTAGAAAAGAGGACTCGGAACAGGAATATAATAGGTATAGGGACGTGATATCTCTGAGCCAGCCTTCAGCGGTAGGGCGGGGAAGGTCTTAGTGGAGGAAGGTAGTGGAAGGAGAAGCTCTATACCTCCTGGACGTCTCAAGTGGATGGTGGTGAATAGCTCATTGTCTGACAAACCCTCGCAACCATCCTGAGTCTCTTCGCGTATACATGGAAACAATGTCTCCTATAATGTTTGGTTTACATTCTAAGGAGTCGTCCAAGATATGCAAGAACATCTATACTGGTGCCCTCCTCCTCCTCCTCACTCCATCATCTCCTCTCCTCCTCCTCCTCCCCTCCCTCCTCCTCCTCCTCCCCCTCCTCCTCCTCCTCCATCCCCTCCTCCCTCCTCCTCCTCCTCCTCCTCCTCCTCCACCTCTCCTCCTCCTCCTCCCCTCCTCCTCCTCCCCTCCTCCTCCGTTCATGTTCATGGATTGGCGATTGGCTTTCAATCGTAAACAACGGGTAGTAATAAATGGCGAGCATCTGATTGGTTAGATGTTACTAGTGGGGTGCCTCAGGCTCGGTCTTGGGTCCTACTCTTTTTCTGATATATATCAACGATCTGGACTGCGGACTTTGTATCTAAAAATATCGAAATTTGCAGATGACACCAAATTAGGCGGGTAAAGCATATACTAGAGAAAACTGCGAACTCATACAAAGTGATCTCGAACAAACTTTCAGATTGGAGTATAAATGGCTATTAAAATTCAATTCCGATAAATGTAAAGTAATGCATATAGGGCAACGATAACCTCAAATATAACTATCAAATGCAAAATAAATCGTTAACGGAAGTACAGCAGGAAAAGGATTTAGGTGTCATCATCATGATCTGAAAACCAGTCCGCATTGCCTAGCTGCCAGTAAAAAGGCAAATATGATGTTGGGCTTTATTAAACGCAACTTTGAACATAAAACTCCGAAAATAATGACACAATTATACACGTCCTTGGTTAGGCCGCACTTGGAATATGCCGTTCAATTCTGGTCGCCCTGTTTCGTAAAAAATCAAGCCTAATTGGAATCAGTGCAAAGAAGAGCAACCAAACAAATTCCATCTCTGCGAAATTCATCTTATGAAGAGAGACTGCGGAACTTAATATGTTTTCCTTAAGGATCGAAGAATCCGTGGGGACTTGATAGAAACCTTTAAGATCCTAAAAGGATTTGATGTCATTAATCAAGAGAACCTATTCGAGCTTTCAACTCAAGTGACAACAAGAAATAATGGTTTAAAACTAAACGGTCAACGTTGCATCACCGATCTCCGTAAAAATTATTTCAATGTTAGAGTCGTTGCTCGATGGAACAAGTTACCAGCAAATGTTGTCGGAGCCAGCACAATAACTACATTTAAAAACAGACTTGACGCGCACTGTAAAGTAAATGGGTATTGATAGTGCGAATTCATATCTAGTCCCCCGTATCGATTAGTTGTAGTGGTATGGTAGTTGTAGGTTAGTATTTTTCATATCCTATCATTCTGCACTATGAAACTTCCATGTTCCTATCCTCTTTTAGGACATGGTATCATTTTCCAACTGTTTTCTTACAAGTAGTTGATAGTTAGTAGTATGTAGTGCAGCAGATACCCTCGTTATGGACCAATAGGTCTCCTGTGTCTGTTATTCCTATGTAATCCTATGTAATCCTATGTAATCCTCCTCCTCCCCCTCGCATTGTCCCTTTCTTCTCCTCCCACTTACCACACACACTTTTAAAGCCGTAGTAGTATATAAATCGTGTACTGTACGGGGAAAAAATAATAATTCAATACATTTTTTTGAGTCAGAGTTATTAATGTGGCGGCCCGTCCCTCGTAAAATTTTGATGAAAATAACCGGTTGAATCCTTAAAAATCTTTAAACAAAATTCACCGGGGCCGGTAAAAACGCAATACCCGGGTATTGGATGACACATATCTCCTTTCAAAAATATATATCAAAATTTTAAAATAATCCCTCGTGTGGGAATCAAAAAAAGGGAAATTTGGGCGCCTTAATCCGCCTCGTCCAAATAAGCTTCCCTTCGTTAACTGTAAAAGCAGTGTTTTCCGAGCACCTTTCCCTTTCCCCTCTATAACCTACCTTCTCCCTTCCCCCTCTTTTTCCTACATCACACCTACCTCCACGCCAGGCTTTTTAACTGGGTAAGCACTCATTTGTGTTTTTCATTTAGCAACGTGGAAGAAGGGTATGGGGCAATAACATTTTAATACAAACTAAAAAAGCGGGGGGCTTTTGTTTGTCTGAAATTTTGGCACGATAATGAAACCAAATATTTTTTTTTTAAATTTTGATGTCGTAAAAATGTAAAATATTCCGTTAATGGAAAAAAGGTATTTCATGAATTTTTTTGTAAAGTCTACAAGTATATCGTTTTTTTTCTTTATCATATGTGCAGGGGCTGTTTTTCTCGCTTTGTTGAACTCATGTTGTTTTCTAAAAATAAGGTGTGGGGTGTGTTTGGTGTGGTGTTGTTGTGTGTGTGGGTGTGTGTGTGTGGTGGTGTGTGTTGTGTGTGTGTTAAGGTACCTAATTTTTGCAAGAAAATCAAGGACACCATCGACAAGGGGGTTGAATGGCACAGGAGACACCCGGCACGCACAAACCACACACCACACAACACACACACACCACACACCCACACCACACCACACACACACACAACACACACCCACACAACACACACACACACACAACACACACACACACACACACACACACCCAACCCCACCCACACCCACACTCGGCCGAGATCTACTTCCCCCCCTGCCGTCACGCCTCGCCCTCGAGGGTTGGCTTCAGCTCGTGTTTGCAGGGGGGAGTGACTCAAGTCCCGAGCGCGGGGATCACTGCACGTCTGATGCAATGACAAAAGTATAAAGAATGCATATCCCTTTGCCTCGTCCCACACACAGTGATATAACATAATATTTTGGGTTTAATTACTAAAATTGATTTATTTAAGGGGTTTTGGTAGCGGATGTTAGGAGAAGCAGTTATTGCTTCCCCGTTTTTCTTTTTAAAGGTGCGTTGTGCTTTCATAAACGCCTATACCCGTGAGGGTGAGATGGGGATGAAAATTGGGGGAGAGCGAGCACCTCCTTGGAGACTATCAACTAATCGATCCGAGGGGCGCATCATGGAGCGGAGTTGCACGTGTGAACCTGTACTTTGATGTAAAAAAGAGAGCGCAAACTTATTGAGTTAAGTAATCGGGGGGCCCCCTTTTTTTTTTTGATAATTATGTTGAATGTTCTTCAAAAACCTTCCGCAAAAAATTTTCATTTCCAGCCCCATTTTTCCCCAAAAAAGACTTTTTTTAAAAAACGCGGGAAAAACACAGCCCCCTTCCAGCCGTCGGGAAACTTTCTGGGACGTCACACATAACCTCCCCCGGCCTGCCTGATAAAAGATGCACGGGGACTTGGGTGTTCATGGGAAAAGCAAGAAACTTGCCTTGCAGAGAGCTTGCACCCATTTCTGACCCATTTACCCTGATAATGTCTGTGCAGCGGGCCCGGCATGGCGGGTGGAGGAGCGCGGCTAGCCAAAAGGGTTCAAACCCCCGCGCCCCTCTCACCCCACTGCCAGGCGGCACGACAATTTTCATGGCAAATAGGGGAAAAAGGGTGCAACTCTCTGCCAAAGGGACAGCTTTCTTTCTGTAAACCCCTGAAGGATGCAAATATGCCCCTACGCAAAAAAAAAATATCAAAACACCCAAATTCCCCAAGTACTAATTTTTCTCCGTGTCTCCGTGCATCTTTCGGCAAGGCTGGGAGGTTACTCTGTACGCCGCCGACCATGGTCCCGTGTCTGCGATCGCACTTGGTTTTTTAGAGCTCGGGAATTTTCCGATTTTGAATGGGATCTTTAAAAACGGTACTGGAGAAAA
Source organism: Chionoecetes opilio (assembly GCA_016584305.1). Classification (NCBI taxonomy): domain Eukaryota; kingdom Metazoa; phylum Arthropoda; class Malacostraca; order Decapoda; family Majidae; genus Chionoecetes; species Chionoecetes opilio. Next base: position 152,863 of record JACEEZ010022457.1, on the reverse strand, counting down.
GTACAACATTTGTTTATATCCCCCCTCATGGCTATATTTTGACAGCATTAAATCAGGAATGATGAAATGGTCTGGACGATTACTTTAAAGTAATCGTCCAGACCCAATTATTTTTTTGCCTAATTATGTTGAATAGTCATTCAAAACACCTAATCCACCAAAAATAATTGATTTCCAGGCCTTATTTCCGTAAAAACACGACTTTTGTAAAAAGCGCGCGAATTTTTTTTTCTTGCCTCCAACAGGGCTACGCATGTTATTGATGACGTCAGAAGAGGAAGGCTCCAATGTAAATAACACTCGTCTGCCTCTGTGAGACCTGTCGGCAAATGTTATGATGAGCGATTGTACTTCGGTGTCAGAGAGTAAATCTGTCGCTGTGATAGATTTAGAGTACGATGCTCAATCTGAGACCGAACTAGATGACGCTGCTCGCGTATATGAGGAAAACGAACATCAGATTGTGATGGGAGCCCAACCTATATATGTTTGAGCCAGAGTACGAGGTGGATGAACAGGTGTTAGCGGAGCCTGCTGAGGTTCAACACTACTACACACACAAACACTTCTACACACACACACAAACACTACTACACACACACAAACACTACTACACACACACAAATACTACTACACACACACACAAACACTACTACACACACACACAAACACTACTACACACACACACAAACACTACTACACACACACACACAAACACTACTACACACAAACACTACTACACACACACACACACACACACACAAACACTACTACACACACACACACAAACACTACTACACACACACAAACATTACTACACACACACACAAACACTACTACACACACACACACACAAACGCTACTACACACACACACACAAAAACTACTACACACACACACACAAACACTACGACACACACACACAAACACTACTACACACACACACACAAACACTACTACACACACACACACAAACATACTACACACACACACAAACACTACTACACACACACACACACAACACACTACGCACACACCAAAAACCTACTACACACACACAAACACACTACACACAACACACAAACACTACTAACCACACACACAAACACTATACACACACAAAACAACACTACTACCACACACCACACCCCAAACACTACTACAAAAAAACCTACTACACACAACACAAACACTACTACTACACAACACACACACACACACAACACTACGTACTACACACACAACATACACAACATACACACACAAACACTACTACACACACACACAACACTACTCTACACACACACACACACCAAAAAAGACACACACACAACCAAAAATACTACACACACACACAAACACACACACACANTCGCCCCCCCTTCAACTCCGGCGGAGCGCTCGTGGCGTTTAAAAGTAAGAAATCACTGAGCGCCTGGCGAACGCTTTCGCCAGCCCTGGCGAAAGATTTTAAAAGTACGGCCCTTAGACTTTCCTCGAACCTTAGGACGCAGGGTTAGGACGAATCCTAGGACGAATCCTAAATCTTTATAAGTATGGGCCCAGGAGACTAGCGCGCACGCACACACACACACACACACACACACACACACACACACACACACACACACACGCACACGCACACGCACACACACTCGGCCGAGATCTACTTCCTACCCGCTGCCGTCACGCCTCGCCCTCAGATGGTTGGCTGTCAGCTCGTGTTACTGCACGGGGGAGTGACTCATAGATGCCCGAGCAGCGCGGATCACTGCACGTCTGATGCAATGACAAAAGTATTCAAGAATGCATATCCACTTTGCCTTACGTCCCAGATCAGTGTAGTGATATATACTATAATATTTGGTTCATATTGACTAAACTTGATTCATTTAAGGTGATTTGGGTAGCGGTATGTTAGGAGAAGCAGTTATTGCATTCCCTTGATTTATCTTGTTAAGGATGCGTTGTGCTTACATAAAGCGTCCTATACTGTGATGGGATGAGATGGGGATGAATATTGGGTGAGAGCGAGCACCTCCTTGGAGACTAATCAACTAATCAGATCCGAGGTCGCATCACTGGAGCGGAGTTGCACGTGTGAACTCTGTACTTTGAGTGTAAACAAGAGAGCGCAAACTTTATTGAGTTAAAGTAATCGTCCAGACCCATTTTTTCTTTGCATAATTATGTTGAATGTTCATTCAAAATACCTAATCCGCAAAAAATTATTCATTTCCACGCCTTATTTCCCTAAAAACATGACTTTTGTAAAAAGCGCGGGAAAAACAACAGCCCCATTCCAGCCGTGGCGGGAAACTTGCTGGCGACGTCACACGAGTAAGCCTCCCAGGCCTGCCTGATACAGATGCACGGAGACTTGCTGTATCATGGATACAGCAAGAAAGCTATGCCTTTGCAGAGAGCTTAGCACCCATTTCTGACCTATTTGACCATGATAATGTCTGTGCAGCGCCTGGCAGTGGCGGGTGAGAGGAGCGCGGCTAGATAATGTGCTTCACACCGCGCTCCTCTCACCCGCCACTGCCAGGCGCTGCACAGACATTATCTGGTCAAATAGGTCGGAAATGGTTGCTAAGCTCTCTGCCAAGGCACAGCTTTCTTGCTGTACCCATGAAGGTCAATGTATATGCATATCGCAAAAAAAAAATATCAAAAAACACCCCAAAATTCCCAAGTACTACTTTTTCTCCGTGTCCCCCGTGCATCTGTATCAGGCAAGGCGGGGAGGCTTACTCGTGTGACGCCGCCGAGCCATGGTCGTCGTCTGCTGATCGCACGTTGTGTTTTGAGAGCTGGGGGAATTTACAGATTTTGAATGCGGATCATTTAAAAACGGTGACGGGTTTCAAAAAGTGAAAACATATTGTTGATATACTCGATCATGGCTATATTTTGACAAGCATTAAATCAGGAATGATGAAAGGCCCTGGACGATTACTTTAAAGTAATCGTCCAGACCCAATTTTTTGTGTGCCTAATTATTTTTGAATAGTCTTCAAAGCACCTAATCCACCAAAAATAATTGATTTCCAGGCCTTATTTCCGTAAAAACCCCGACTTTTGTAAAAAGCGCGCGAATTTTTTTTTTTTTTCTTGCCCCCAAACAGGGCTACGCATGTTTATTGATGACGTCAGAAGGGGAAAGGGCTCCAATGTAAATAACACTCGTCGCCTCTGTGAGACCTGTCGGCAAATTTTTGATGAGCGATTGTACTTGGGTGGCAGAGAGTGAATCTGTCGCTGTGATAGATTTAGAGTACGATGCCAATCTGAGACCGAAGTAGATGACGCTGCTCGCGTATATGAGGAAAACGAACATCAGATTGTGATGGGAGCCCAACCTATATATGTTTGAGCCAGAGTACGAGGTGGATGAACAGGTGTTAGCGGAGCCTGCTGAGGTTCAACACTACTACACACACAAACATTTCTCCCACACACACACAACACTACTACACACAAAACAAACACTACTACACCACAAAAACACTACTACAACACACACAAACCTACTACACACACACACAAACACTACACACACACACACAAACACTACTACACACACACACACCACAAACACTACTACACACAAACACTACTACACACACAACACACACACCAAAACACTACTACCACACACACACACAAACACTACTACACACACACAAACATTACTAAAACACACACACAACACTACTACACCCACACACACACAAACGCTACTACACACACACACACAAAACTACTACACACACACACACAAACCACTCCCACACAAAACACAACACTACTACACACACACAACACAAACACTACTACACACACCCCACACAAACATACTACACACACACACAAACACTACTACTACACACACAAAACAAACACTATACGAAACACACACACAAACACTACTACACACACCCCACAAACACTACTACACACACACACACAAACACTACTACACACACACACAAACACTACTACACACACACCCCACAAACTACTACACACACACACACACAAAAAACACTACTACACACAAACACTACTACACACCCCACAAACACTACTACACACACACAACACTACTACACACATGTGTTGAGGGAAATTTTGGGGGGAAACTGGTATGGGTATTTAAGACTGGTCAACGTTACTTGAATGATATTACTTGATTATGATTTGATAAAAGATTACAACTTGATGGAGGATTAACTTAGTCTTATGACTTCACTATATTATTACAGTGTGACCACGTCTCACTGGGGAGAGTACTGAAATGGGGGATGTATTTAAGGGAAAAAGATAAGGGTTTAGGTTAAAGGGAATGCTGCCACCAGCCACGGCGAGTAACTCACTGGATTACTCCCTGGGCACGTTTGATTAATATTAATATTAGATTGATCTTGGGAGTCGTGATTGGTACGTGGAATTAAACCGGTAAGGCTGAACTTTTTGGAAGTGTGGGGAATTTCTGTCCTAACATAGAATAATCACCTGGGTTTTATAATAACACAAGAACTATATTTGCAAAAAACATCCTATTTATTCATAGTGACATAGTGTGTCTCTTGCTTGAGATCATATCCAACATATAAGGGTAACACCCTACCGAGAAAAATCTACTCGGATGTAAGAAAAGGAACTTACACCCTGCCACAGGAAACTCTTCCTATGTGAGAAAGAAAGCTCTTATGAGCATAACTCTCCCCACTGGATCCTATTCAGTGAATTATCCTACACTTAGGTAACATACCACTTAATATTTATAATTACACATGGAAGATAGATATATAGTAGAGAAAATGTGAGGATAAGAAGTTTGTGTGTGTTTTCCATAAGACCATGTGGCTTTGAAGAAGACACGAGCGAGCCTAGATGAAGAGATGGATGGGACTCTTGTTAATAATACTTATAAGGATGGGTAGACCTCCTTTACATTAGCGTGAACTAAACATTTGTTTCCCATATTTGAAAAATAGATAACAAGGAAAAAAAGGGGGGGGGGGAACAGGAGCGCAGGCCAGCGACTTACCTAGATGAGAGATGGACGGAGACTGGTGTCCCTTTGGCGTTATGGCCCACCCGTGCAAAAGGGAAGTTGTTTGAAACGGTCTCGCCGTGACCTCAAATGAAAAGCTTATAATCCCGAAATAACTATTTAAGTAATGAAACTCGCGTACATAAGACCCAGGCTAACCTATAATATAGACCTGTTACTTTGATATAGAAGAATTATTATGCTTAAGCTAATACCCGAGAGGGTGTGATACGTTTGTCACGTCAAATGTCCGAACGCATTTTAAGAGTGGTATGGTATGAAATATGGAGCATAGAAATTTGGTAGGTTTTCATTTTAGCGTGTATCGTTACTAACACGTCCATATATGACCATAACCGATAACGATGGGGATTATTTTGAAAGCCATTAAGAATCTGGGAGTGAAACTTGGTCTGACCAGATAGCTGGGGAAAGATAAAAAGATCTGACATCATTAGTTATCACTGATCGCAGAATAATTATCCCACGGAACTTGCCTTGCATACGGGATGTCGGGGGGGGAGGAAGGGAAAGAAGGAAGGAAGAAAATGGCGGAAAAAGGAAAGAAGAAAGACAAAATGGTGGTTTAGGAAGAGGCGATGAGTCACCCGTGAAACAAAGAGAAAATAGTAACTACTGACAAGACATAGCTCGGGAATTTTATGATAATAATTCTCCTACTATCTCTCCCGAATAATGGGCATTACACACACACACAAACACTACTACTACACACATACACACACACACACACAAACACTACGTACTACACACACAAACACTACTACACACATACACACACAAACACTACTACACACACACACAAACACTACTACTACACACACACACACACACACACAAACACTACGACACACACACACAAACACTACTACATACACACACACACACACACACACACACACACAACACACACACACACACACACACACACACACACACACACACACTACTACACACACACACACACACAACACACACCCAAACTTACTACACACACACACACACACACTACTACACACACACACACACACACAAACACTACTACCACACACAAAACCACAACACACACACACCCACACCCCAACACACACACACACACACACACACAAACACACTACACACACACACAAACACTACCACACACACACACACAGCAGCGCGGGAAAGGACCTTCCTTTTGTTACGTCACCGAGCCGTGGCGCTCGTCTGCCAGTTGCCAGCAGCGTTTTCGAAGCTGGGGGAAATTTACAGATTTTGATAGCGATTATCAAAAAACGGCTGACTGGATGCAAAAAGTGACAACATATTGTTGATACCTCGATAATGGCTATAACTCTAACTACATCAATCAGGAATGATGAAATGGTCTGGACGATTACTTTAAGCCAATGCAAATGTCAGATGCATCAGGAGCCTCATCACGACAACGTCCCGGCATCCCCTCCTTGTCACTTTCCGCACCCACTCCTTGTCACTCCCGCAAACCCCCTCCTTGTCCTCCTGTGGATATACGACTATTAACCAACAGTCCCCACCTACTAATATCCATGCCTCTTAATAATTCCTACACATACATGCTATGTTGCAACACTGTAAAGTGACACATGGACAACAGCGCGCCCTGCGAGCCGCGCCTTTATGTAACTTATCCCTTGCCCTGTAGCCGAACCGCTAAAACCAGCCCTCCCTGGGGTTCCCGCATATCTCTGTTCTTTACCAATAAAAAACCCCTACGGAAGATGCTCGTTTCTCCTTCGGATAAACTCCCTCAACCATCCGGTTAATTACTGCAAACCCCGAGCAACAACTCCCCCACCCCCTCCTTGTCACTCCCGCACCCCCTCCTTGTCACTCCCGCACCCCCTCCTTGTCACTTCCCCACCCCCTCCTTGTCACTCCCGCACCCCCTCCTTGTCACTCCCGCACCCCCCCCCTTGTCACTCCCGCACCCCCTCCTTGTCACTCCCGTACCCCCCCCCTTGTCACTCCCGCACCCCCTCCTTGTCACTCCCCGCACCCCCATCTTGTCACTCCCGCACCCCCATCTTGTCACTCCCGCACCCCCTCCTTGTCACTCCCGCACCCCCTCCTTGTCACTCCCGCACCCCCTCCTTGTCACTCCCGCACCCCCTCCTTGTCACTCCCGCACCCCCTCCTTGTCACTCCCGTACCCCCTCCTTGTCACTCCCGTACCCCCTCCTTGTCACTCCCGCCCCACCCTCCTTGTCCTCCCGCACCCCCCTCCTTGTCACTCCCCGCCAACCCCCCCCTTGGGACTCCCGTACCCCCTCCTTGTCACTCCCGCACCCCCCTCCTTGTCACTCTTCCGCACCCCCTCCTTGTCCTCCCGTACCCCCTCCTTGTCACTTTCCCGCACCCCCTCCTTGTCACTCCCGCACCCCCTCCTTGTCACTCCCGCACCCCCTCCTTGTCACTCCCGCACCCCCTCCTTGTCACTCCCGCCCCCCCTCCTTGTCACTCCCGCACCCCCTCCTTATCACTCCCGCACCCCCTCCTTATCACTCCCAGGGGCTGCCGGGAACACAACGCGTACTTGTCTCGCCTCTGTTTCTGCACCCATGGTGATTTAATGTTCGCACCTACGACTACAAGTTTCAGGACATAAATGGCCCGGTTTAGTAAAATCATTGATATTGTATTAAAAAATAAAATTAAATTAAAATAAATATTGTTTATGTTAATCTGTTCATTCATCTTAGTTTTGAAACATGATACAACCTATACTGTGACAGCTATCAATCTCCCAAATGAAAAAAAAAATAGTATCACAGTTGAGCATCTCACTTTAATCTGCTGTTCCTTGTATTCCAAAATCATATATTGACCCTCAGCTATTTCTGGAGTCGTCAGATGAAGACGTCGCTATGACTCTCGTCACACGCTCATATTAATGATTACCTCCAGTGCTCTCTGCTGCTAATTAAGTGCGTTCTTTTGGGTGTGGTAAGTGCTCCAGTGTGTAAACGTGAGTGCACCGGTGTATGTGTGTCTTGTCTTTTAGTTTTAGTTTGAAACACACACACACACACACACACCACACACACACACACACACACACACACACACACACCACACACCCCACACACACACACACACACACACACACACACACACCCACACACACACACACACACCCCACACACACACGCACGCACGCACGCACGCACGCACGCACGCACGCACGCACGCACGCACCACGCACGCACGCACGCACACACACACACACACACACACACACACACACACACACACACACACACACACACACACACACACACACACACACACACACACACACACACACACACACACACACACACACACACACACACACACACACACACACACAAAAAAAAATTGCTCACATAGAAACAGATGGAGTATATTAATATATTAATGAACTCTTAAAGATAGTTCACGAAGTATAAGGAGAACAGAGAAATAGAAAAATGAGATAGGACAGTTTGTAGCAAATTTTGGCAAAGATACTACAATGCCATGATTCTTGGCGAGGGTAATGGCAGACTTTGGTTCAAGAAAGATTAGTGATGCTGGGTGATATTCTTAAAGCTCCAATTTTTTTTATCTTCATTTATTTACATCTAACTATACATTTATCTATCTATGTATACATTTATCCGAATATAACTGTGTATTGTAAACAGCAGTCTTTGGTTATCCACTTCTATCAAATATCACAAATGTGTTCATGGCATTCAATGTTGCCTCATCTCTTCAGACACTCTCCCAGATTGTCTCCTCTGGGCCCTGGCCATCACGAATATTGACAGCTTTCTGCTTTCAGCTTTCAGGAAGGCCATTGCTTGATCAGATGTCCCTTTCCTGACCTGTCAATGCAGCAACACTATTTCTATCTGCGGTAACAAGGGAGCTGCGGGAAGTGCACTTTGGTCAATTGCTGCCGGACCACCGGACATACAAAGCCACTGTCCTTGATATCCAAGCATAAAAACTTAAAAAAACTTCGCATGGCTGCATTAGTGATGACCCTCAAGCACTCGTGTTGGCTTTGCAGTCGCCTTTTCATGTTTTCCCCGATATTGCAATCGTTCTCTTAACTTACACATTTTTTTGGGCATGGCTTTCTGCATCTTACTACTCATAGCTCTCCATAGTGTTTCTACAGCAACAAGGAAGGAAGCTACGTAATACTATTATAGTTGACCACCATAGCCTTGTTAGTAACCTTAGATATTCATTCTTAGCTTCCAGGTTTTAGAATGTTTTTCTTAATTGATCTTGTGTAGTAGAATTTCATGCCTCTTTAGGAGCCTATGCATTTTTTTTTATGTAGGGGCCTCCACTCCTCCATGGTGGAGAGATGGGGCCCCAAAAGTAGTAGTATTTTCCACCACTTTTTGCTGAGATTTTGATACCTAATGGAATGAATAATAGCATGTTAAACTTAATGCTTACTTTGTGTCAGTTTTAACGATTTTGTAGCTATAAAAAAATTGTGAGAACAGTCATGAAAACACACCACACACACACACACACACACACACACACCACACACACACACACACACACATCCACACACACACACACACATCCACACACACACACACACATCCACATCCACACACGCACACACGCACACACGCACACACAACACACACACACACATTATGGCCCTTGTCTAACGAGTCTGTTAAATCTTAATAGCTTTCCAACTTTAATGCTTCGGGTAATCTGATTTGTTTTTTACATTTTTTCCTTCTAGAATTAAGACGCCATATGGCCCCCTGGTTTTTAATTTCTGAATAAAGTTTTGACGGGTCATTATAGTCGGGTATGGAGAGGGGGGTGGCGCGTCAGGAAGGACGTGATTGCAGGTCTTGGCTCCGGCCTTGGCAAGACTGGACTGTTTCCTTGCTTTAATAATATTATTTTTCTTTCTTTCTTTCTTCATACATGCATCAGATATATGTATGTATGTAGAATGTGTTGTGTGTGTGTGTGTGTGTGTGTGTGTGTGTGTGTGTGTGTGTGTGTGTGTGTGTGTGTGTGTGTGTGTGTGTGTGTGTGTGTGTGTGTGTGAGAGAGAGAGAGCAGCATAAATCCTGAGTTGTGGGGATCAAAACTTATTTTTTTCCTCCATGATAGACGCAAGTGAAGACTCTGGAATCCCTTTAAACAAAATTCTTAGCCAAAAATTTGGAACCCACAACGCAGTCCCCGAAATAAGATATGAGTATTTTTCCTCATTACATTATAATTTTACCTTTAGCTTATTAGCTTTTGTTCTTCTGTGTCTCCAGTAAGATGTATGTATTTGAAAAAGCTCGTTTTAAAAGCAAAAAAAAATAAATTGCTGAATGCTGAAGAACTAAAACCTGTCTCATTGAAAGTACCTGTTTTTTTACCTTGCCAGGTAATGGAAGGGTAAACAGATCATTTAGGCACTCCCTCACAGCTCAGGTTGTTGATGGCTGTCAGTGGGTGTCAGCCGTGCGGTTAAACACACCGGGGTGACGAAGTTATTGCCTGATATCATCATCGAGAATATTCCCCTGCGACCGAATGTCGAATTGTAGACAAGATGATAGCAGAAAAAAAGTGAAAATGATACTCTTGAGAAAAAAATATTACTCATGATGATACCAATATAATAAATGTACTACTCAATTTTATGATGTGCAAGCATAATATAGAGCCGGCGCGTGCCTGGCGTCGGGGAAAGGAAGATTGTCGCAGTCTCTCACATATAATTGCAAAGATTCTTGTCATTGTAGGTAAGGTCTTGTCATAAGCCATTATAGGTCCTCAAGGTAACTTAGTCATTGAGCTGTACTGATGCTTCTTTATTTGTTATAATTTCTACGTTATATACGTAACCTGTATTCATTATGACCTTGGCAGCATACATAATTGTGAAAATAATCTGATCGACCTCATACAGAAAAGAAAAAAAATCCCGGGATCAAAATTATGTATACGTGGTTCCAAGAAAAAGGGGAAATAAATTAATCAAAATAATTTTGAAGTCTATGTTGAGAAAGGGAAAAAAAGGTTTTAAATCACTTCATAATGCATGTAGCGTTGTGCCTCGTCCCGTCTTCTCGACGTTATGCGGCCACTGACCTTCTGTTGTGAGACGCGGCGGCACCTCTGCGTTCTCTGAAGATGGGATGCCTGGAGGAGGAGAGGATGGAGCGGCATTAATGAAGCGTATGCCTTGCACGACATCAATGGTTATGGGGATTATGATTTTTTTTCCTATGCTAAAACAATGAATAAATTTGCATAAAAATGAAGGAGACAAAACTAACACTTACTCTGCATTAAGCTCCCGATTTCATTANAGGAGCCAATACGAGGTGATGAACAGGTGTTAGCGGAGCCTGCTGAGGTTCAACACTACTACACCACAAACACTTCTACACACCACACAAACACTACTACACACACACAAACACTACTACACACACACAAACCTACTACACACACACACAAACACTACTACACACACACCAAACATACTACCACACACACAACACTACTACACACACACACCACAAACACTACTACACACAAACACTACTACACACAACACACACACACAAACACTACTACACCCCACACACACAAACACTACTACACACACCACAAACTTTACTACACACACACACAAACACTACTACACACACACACACACAAACGCTACTACACACCACACACAAAAACTACTACACACACACCACAAACCACTACACACATCACACAAACACTACTACACACACACACACAAACACTACTACACACACACACACAAAACACTACTACACCACACACCAAACACTACTACTACACACACACACACAAACACTACTACGCACACACACACAAACACTACTACACACACACACAAACACTACTACACACACACACACAAACACTACTACACACACACACAAACACTACTACACACACACACACAAACACTACTACACACACACACACACACAAACACTACTACACACAAACACTACTACACACACACAAACACTACTACACACACACAAACACTACTACACACATGTGTTGACGGAATTTGGGGGTAACTGGTATGGGGTATTTAAGACTGGTCAACGTTACTTGAATGATATTACTTGATTATGATTTGATAAAAGATTACAACTTGACTGGAGGATTTAACTTAGTCTTATGACTTCACTATATTATTACAGTGTGACCACGTCTCACTGCGGAGAGTACTGAAATGGGGGATGTATTTAAGGGGAAAAGATAAGGGTTTAGGTTAAAGGGAAGTGCTGCCACCAGCCACGGCGAGTAACTCACTGGATTACTCCCTGGGCACGTTTGATTAATATTAATATTAGATTGATCTTGGTAGTCGTGATTGGTACGTGGAATTAAACCGAGTAAGGCTGAACTCTTTTGGAAGTGTGGGGAATTACTGTCCTAACATAGAATAATCACCTGGGTTTTATAATAACACAAGAACTATATTTGCAAATAACATCCTATTTATTCATAGTGACATAGTGTGTCTCTTGCTTGAGATCATATCCAACATATAAGGGTTAACACCATACCGAGAAAACTCTACTCGGATGTAAGAAAAGGAACTTTACACCCTGCCACAGGAAACTCTTCCTATGTGAAGAAAGAAAGCTCTTATGAGCATAACTCTCCCCACTGGATCCTATTCAGTGAATTATCCTACACTTAGGTAACATACCACTTAATATTTATAATTACACATGGAAGATAGATATATAGTAGAGAAAATGTGAGGATAAGAAGTGTGTGTGTGTTTCCATAAGACCATGTGGCTTTGAAGAAGACACGAGCGAGCCTAGATGAGAGATGGATGGAGACTCTTGTTAATAATACTTATAAGGATGGGTAGACCTCCTTTACATTAGCGTGAACTAAACATTTGTTTCCCATATTTGAAAATATAGATAACAAGGAAAAAAAGGGGGGGGGGGAACAGGAGCGCAGGCCAGCGACTTACCTAGATGAGAGATGGACGGAGACTGGTGTCTTGGCGTTATGGCCCACCCGTGCAAAAGGGAAGTTGTTTGAAATGGTCTCGCCGTGACCTCAAATGAAAAGCTTATAATCCCGAAATAACTATTTAAGTAATGAAACTCGCGTACATAAGACCAGGCTACCTATAATATAGACCTGTTACTTTGATATAGAAGAATTTAATATGCTTAAGCTAATACCCGAGAAGGGTGTGATACGTTGTCACGTCAAATGTCCGAACGCATTTTTAAGAGTGGTATGGTATGAAATATGGAGCATAGAAATTTGGTAGGTTTTCATTTTAGCGTGTATCGTTACTAACACGTCCATATATGACAATCATAACCGATAACGATGGGATTATTTTGAAAGCCATTAAGAATCTGGGAGTGAAACTTGGTCTGACCAGATAGCTGGGGAAAGATAAAAAGATCTGACATCATTAGTTATCACTGATCGCAGAATAATTATCCCACGGAACTTGCCTTGCATACGGGATGTCGGGGGGGGAGGAAGGGAAAGAAGGAAGGAAGAAAATGGCGGAAAAAGGAAAGAAGAAAGACAAAATGGTGGTTTAGGAAGAGGCGATGAGTCACCCGTGAAACAAAGAGAAAATAGTAACTACTGACAAGACATAGCTCGGGAATTTTATGATAATAATTCTCCTACTATCTACTCCCGAATAATGGGCATTACACACACACACAAACACTACTACTACACACATACACACACACACACACAAACACTACGTACTACACACACAAAAACACTACTACACACATACACACACAAACACTACTACACACACACACACAAACACTACTACTACACACACACACACACACACAACAAACACTACGACACACACACACAAACACTACTACATCCACACCAACACACACACACACACACACCACACACACAACACACCACACCCACACACACAACACACACACACACACACTACTACACACACACACACACACACACACACACACACACACACTACTACACACACACACACACTACTACTACACACACACACACACACACACAAACACTACTACGCACACACACACACACACACACACACACACACACACACACACAACACACACACACACACACACACACAAACACTACTACACACACACACAAACACTACCACACACACACACACAGCAGCGCGGGAAGAGGAGCCTTCCTTTTGTTACGTCACCGAGCCGTGGCGCATCGTCTGCCAGTTGCCAGCAGCGTTTTCGAAGCTCGGGGAATTTACAGATTTTGATAGCGGATTATCAAAAAACGGCTGACTGGATGCAAAAAGTGACAACATATTGTTGATACACTCGATAATGGCTATACTCTAACTACATCAAATCAGGAATGATGAAATGGTCTGGACGATTACTTTAAGCCAATGCGAAATGTCAGATGCATCAGGAGCCTCATCACGACAACGTCCCGGCATCCCCTCCTTGTCACTTCCGCACCCACTCCTTGTCACTCCCGCACCCTCTCCTTGTCACTCCTGTGGATATACGACTATAACCAGACAGTCACACCTACATAATATCCATGCCTCTTAATAATTCCTACACATACATGCTATGTTGCAACACTGTATGTGACACATGACAACAGCGCGCCCTGCGAGCCGCGCTTCATGTAACTTAGTCGTTGCCCTGTAGCCGAACCGCTAACACCAGCCCTCCGCTGGTGGTCCCGCATATCTCTGTTCTTTACAATAAAACCCTACGGAAGATGCTCGTTTCTCCTTCGGATAAACTCCCCTCAACCACTCCGGTTAATTACTGCAAACCCCGAGCAACAACTCCCGCACCCCCTCCTTGTCACTCCCGCACCCCCTCCTTGTCACTCCCGCACCCCTCCTTGTCACTCCCGCACCCCCTCCTTGTCACTCCCCCCGCACCCCCCCTCCTCTGTCACTCCCGCGACCCCCTCCTTGTCACTCCCGCACCCCCCTCCTTGTCACCCCGTACCACCCCCTTCTGTGTCATCCGCACCCCCACTTGTCCGTCCCCGCACCCCCATCTTGTCACTTCCCGCACCCCCATCTTGTCACTCCCCACGTCACTCCCCCACCCCCTCCTTGTCACTCCCGCACCCCCTCCTTGTCACTCCGCCCCCCTCCTGTCACCCCACCCCCTCCTTGTCACTCCCGCACCCCCTCCTTGTCACTCCCGCACCCCCTCTTGTCACTCCCGTACCCCCTCTCTGTCACTCCCCCCCTCCTTGTCAACTCCCGTCACCCCTCCTTGTCACTCCCGCATCTGCACTCCCGCTACCCCCTCCTTGTGCACTCCTGCCCCCGCACCCCCTCCTTGTCACTTCCCGCACCCCCTCCTTGTCACTCCCGTACCCCCTCCTTGTCTACCTCCCCGCACCCCCTCCTTGTCACTCCCGCACCCCCTCCTTGTCACTCCCGCACCCCTCCTTGTCACTCCCGCACCCCCTCCTTGCACTCCCGCACCCCCTCCTTGTCACTCCCGCACCCCCTCCTTGTCACTCCCGCACCCCCTCCTTTCACTCCCGCCACCCGCCTCCTTGTCACTCCCGCCCCCCCCATGTGATCTTGTCTCTCGCACCTCCCTCTTTCACTCCCAGGGCCCGTTGTACAATCAGCTACTTGTCATCGCTTTTAATCTGCACCCATTAATTTTAATGTTACTGCACTACGATCTTAGTTTTCGGAAACATGAAATGGCCCGTTTATAAAATCATTGAATGTATATAATAAATAAAATAAATAAAATAATTGTTCAGTTAATCTGTTTCTTCATCTTATTTTGAACATGATACACCTATACTGTGACCGCTATCAATCTCCCAAATGAAAAAAATAGTACCAGTTGAGCATCTCACTTTATCTGCTGTTCCCTTGTATTCCATATTCAATATTATTGACCCTCAGCTATTTCAGTGAGTCGTCATATGAGAGTCGCTATGACTCTCGTCACACGCCATATTATGATTACCTCCAGTGCTCTCTGCTGCTATTAGTGCGTTCTTTTGGGTGTGGTAAGTGCTCCAGTGTGTAAACGTGAGTGCACCGTTATGTGTGTCTTTCACTTTTAGTTTAGTTTAAACACACACACAACACACACACACACACACACACACACACACACACAACACACACACACACACACACCACACACACACACACACACACACACCACACACACACACACACACACACCACACACCCAACACACACACACACCAGCACGCACGCACGCACGCACCGCACGCACGCACTGCACGCACGCAGCACGCACGCACGCACGCACGCACACACACACACACACACACACACACACACACACACACACACACACACACACACACCACCACACACCACACACACACACACACACACACACACACACACACACACACACACACACACACACACACACACAAAAAAAAATTGCTCACATAGTACAGATGGAGTATATTAATATATTAATGAACTCTTAAAGATAGTTCACGAAGTATAAGGAGAACAGAGAAATAGAGAAATGAGATAGGACAGTTTGTAGCAAATTTTGGCAAAGATACTACAATGCCATGATTCTTGGCGAGGGTAATGGCAGACTTTGGTTCAAGGAAAGATTAGTGATGCTGGGTGATATTCTTAAAGCTCCAATTTTTTTTTATCTTCATTTATTTACATCTAACTATACATTTATCTATCTATGTATACATTTATCCGAATATAACTGTGTATTGTAAACAGCAGTCTTTGGTTATCCACTTCTATCAAATATCACAAATGTGTTCATGGCATTCAATGTTGCCTCATCTCTTCAGACACTCTCCCAGATTGTCTCCTCTGGGCCCTGGCCATCACGAATATTGACAGCTTTCTGCTTTCAGCTTTCAAGGAAGGCCATTGCTTGATCAGATGTCCCTTTCCTGACCTGTCAATGCAGCAACACTATTTCTATCTGCGGTAACAAGGGAGCTGCGGGAAGTGCACTTTGGTCAATTGCTGCCGGACCACCGGACATACAAAGCCACTGTCCTTGATATCCAAGCATAAAAAACTTAAAAAAACTTCGCATGGCTGCATTAGTGATGACCTCAAGCACTCGTGTTGGCTTTGCAGTCGCCTTTTCATGTTTTCCCCGATATTGCAATCGTTCTCTTAACTTACACATTTTTTTGGGCATGGCTTTCTGCATCTTACTACTCATAGCTCTCCATAGTGTTTCTACAGCAACAAGGAAGGAAGCTACGTAATACTATTATAGTTGACCACCATAGCCTTGTTAGTAACCTTAGATATTCATTCTTAGCTTCCAGGGTTTTAGGAATGTTGTCTTAATTGATCTTGTGTAGTAGAAATTTCATGCCTCTTTAGGAGCCTATGCATTTTTTTTATGTAGGGGCCTCCACTCCTCCATGGTGGAGAGATGGGGCCCCAAAAGTAGTAGTATTTTCCACCACTTTTGCTGAGATTTTGATACCTAATGGAATGAATAATAGCATGTTAAACTTAATGCTTAACTTTGTGTCAGTTTTAACGATTTTGTAGCTATAAAAAAAATTGTGAGAACAGTCATGAAAACACACACACACACACACACACACACACACACACACACACACACACACACACACACACACCACACACACACACACCACACATCCACACACCCACACACACACACATCCACACCACACCACCACCACACACGCACACACACAGCACACACACACACACACACACACATTATGGCCCTTGTCTAACGAGTCTGTTAAATCTTAATAGCTTTCCAACTTTAATGGCTTCGGGTAATCTGATTTGTTTTTTACATTTTTCCTTCTAGAATTAAGACGCCATATGGCCCCCTGGTTTTTAATTTCTGAATAAAGTTTTGACGGGTCATTATAGTCGGGTATGGAGAGGGTGGTGGCGCGTCAGGGAAGGACGTGATTGCAGGTCTTGGCTCCGGCCTTGGCAAGACTGGACTGTTTCCTTGCTTTAATAATATTATTTTTCTTTCTTTCTTTCTTCATACATGCATCAGATATATGTATGTATGTAGAATGTGTGTGTGTGTGTGTGTGTGTGTGTGTGTGTGTGTGTGTGTGTGTGTGTGTGTGTGTGTGTGTGTGTGTGTGTGTGTGTGTGTGTGTGTGTGTGTGAGAGAGAGAGGAGCAGCATAAATCCTGAGTTGTGGGGATCAAAACTTATTTTTTCCTCCATGATAGACGCAAGTGAAGACTCTGGAATCCCTTTAACAAAATTCTTAGCCAAAAATTTGGAACCCACAACGCAGTCCAGAAATAAGATATGAGTATTTTTCCTCATTACATTATAATTTTACCTTTAGCTTATTAGCTTTTGTTCTTCTGTGTCTCCAGTAAGATGTATGTATTTGAAAAAAGCTCGTTTTAAAAGCAAAAAAAATAAATTGCTGAATGCTGAAGAACTAAAACCTGTCTCATTGAAAGTACCTGTTTTTACCTTGCCAGGTAATGGAAGGGTAAACAGATCATTTAGGCACTCATCACAGCTCAGGTTGTTGATGGCTGTCAGTGGGTGTCAGCCGTGCGGTTAAACACACCGGTGTGACGAAAGTTATTGCCTGATATCATCATCGAGAATATTCTCTGCGACCGAATGTCGAATTGTAGACAAGATGATAGCAGAAAAAAAGTGAAGATGATACTCTTGAGAAAAAAATATTACTCATGATGATACCAATATAATAAATGTACTACTCAATTTTATGATGTGCAAGCATAATATAGAGCCGGCGCGTGCCTGGCGTCGGGAAGGAAGATTGTCGCAGTCTCTCACATATAATTGCAAAGATTCTTGTCATTGTAGGTAAGGTCTTGTCATAAGCCATTATAGGTCCTCAAGGTAACTTAGTCATTGAGCTGTACTGATGCTTCTTTATTTGTTATAATTTCTACGTTATATACGTAACCTGTATTCATTATGACCTTGGCAGCATACATAATTGTGAAAATAATCTGATCGACCTCATACAGAAAAGAAAAAAAAATCCGGCATCAAAATTATGTATACGTGGTTCCAAGAAAAGGTGAAATAAATTAATCAAAATAATTTTGAAGTCTATGTTGAGAAGGAAAGAAAGGTTTTAAATCACTTCATAATGCATGTAGCGTTGTGCCTCGTCTGTCTTCTCGACGTTATGCGGCCACTGACCTTCTGTTGTGAGACGCGGCGGCACCTCTGCGTTCTCTGAAGGATGGGATGCCTGGAGGAGGAGGAGGATGGGAGCGGCATTAATGAAGCGTATGCCTTGCACGACATCAATGGTTATGGGGATTATGATTTTTTTTCCATAGCTAAAAACAATGAATAAATTTGCATAAAAATGAAGGAGACAAAACTAACACTTACTCTGCAATTAAGCCATCAAACGATTTTATTCTTATCTCAGGAATTTAATTAAAATACCAGGAAATTGCTTTTGAAATCAATTTTCATTTTTGCTCCTCGTATTTCATTATCATTGTGGTTTGCTTGTATGTGCCAGTTTTGTTCCTTTTTATTGTGTATATGTTTGGTTATTTATTCAATAGAAAAAAGCCCCTGAACGCTTAGTATCGCTTTGTGCAAACTGGCAACCCACACAACAGAGGAGGACGAGATCATAATATTATGTCCGGTTGGTCCGACATAATGGCAAAGATGAGGATATTTTCTTTCCTCAACAAGAATCAGCAAGATAGAGTGAGGTCAGTTTCCCTTTAATTATGCAGAAAAGAAACACACACACACACACACACACACACACACACACACACACACACACACACACACACACACACACACACACACACACACACACACACACACACGCACACACACACACACACACACACACACACACACACACACACACACACACACACACACACAAAAAAAAACTGACCGAAGAGAGAGAGAGAGAGAGAGAGAGAGAGAGAGAGAGAGAGAGAGAGAGAGAGAGAGAGAGAGAGAGAGAATGTGTAACTTTGCCATATTCCAGATATGCTTAATTTATAATATCTGCGCGCCCTACCTACTTCACCGCTGCCCCGCCAGTCCGCCTGAACCGCCGGGCCGCCCACCAGGCAGTGCAAAAACCTGACTCAGCTCCTCAGTCTTGACGAGGTCGACCAACTCACCCTGAACTTTTGATACCGGACGGGCTGGTACTCAGTGGTGTAGCTACGGGGGGAGGGGGGCATGGGGGGGTAACGTGCACCCCCAGAGAATTCGGTGCTTCCACCAGGTGCCCCCACTGGCCATGGCTGCCGTATTTTGTATAATGCTCTAATACCCACCACTGATCTGATCTTAGAATATGCCCTTATACCTTTGAATGTGGTGTGCATCAGAATGCCCTTGAGGTCCGCTTACCTAGGACCCCCTATACTCAGTTGTAACCCAACCCCCCCCAGGTGCCCCCCCATTGATAGATACCTATAATTTATGCCACTGGGCCTGGTAGACGGAGAGAGAGAGAGAGAGAGAGAGAGAGAGAGAGAGAGAGAGAGAGAGAGAGAGAGAGTGCACATGGTGTGTGTGTGTGTGTGTGTGTGTGTGTGTGTGTGTGTGTGTGTGTGTGTGTGTGTGTGTGTGTGTGCTATTACCAATACCGCCACCACCACCAACACTAATAATAACAATGACAACAGTAGAGCTATATATCACTTCTATTACTAATGCCGCCACTCCCTTCATACACACTTCTTGAGAGTGGTCCACGACGTCTTCAAAATCCTCTTTTCTCCCTTCTTTCCTAACCTTAATATTTTTTCTATCTCTCCCTCTCTCCCTAACACTTACATATCACTAACAGTGCCTCCTTTACCAGTTCCTCTTTCCCTGTTTCCCTTTTCTTTATCACCTTTTCTCCCTCATCTCTTATTAAAAAATTTCTTTTATCATATCAAGTATAGGCGTCCAGCCTCTGGCCCCTTTGCTTTTGGCTCAGTTCTTGCGGCTGGAACGTGGCAGCGAGCTCAAAGTGCTTTTAAAATACCTAGTCTACAGATCTAAATTTAGTTCATAATTTGAAATTTTCAATTACCTGAACAACAGTTGGGCTTGCCAACAAAGCTGTGATGAGTGCATTGAGATAGCACATATTTTTACCTGATGGATTTGTTAAAGCTAACCCTGTGTATGGTTGATTTGACCTGCTTTGTACTGGACCTTGCGTAACACCAATGTTGTTTTGAAATTTACCAGTCTGGTTTGTTGCACTTGCTGTTTGCACCAGTGACCTTTTAATTGACTCCCAATCTGAGTGCATTGCTGTTAGTGGAGCCCGGGGATGGCTTTGAAAATAGTATTGTGATACAGTGTGAAGCAACCTTCCTTTTGAAGGTTGAATTCCTTTACCAATGTGTGAGCAAATTTTCTTAAGCTCTTGCGCCTTGAATTTTTGCAAGAATGCATGGATTGGATGTTTCTCACAGAGAACTTTCTGCAATTTTTTCTGTTCTCTTGCAGTGGGGCGATTTTCAAGTTCGAGCCCATGCTCCTCTAGGGCAGCCTTCAAATTTCCTCTAGTAACACCACTTGTATCCACAGAATAATCCATGTTCTTTCTGAGGATGACCTTGTTAACACTTTAGCATATTGGGAAAGGGTTAAAGTTTTGTAAACCTTTCAAAATGACAGTAAACCGTTTGCAATGACTTTTGCTATTGCTGCTGTGTATTTCGTGATTTACAGCTACCTCTGAATAGTTTTGTGTTTTACCTTGACCTCTTTGTTCGACGCAACTATATATTTCTTGGCGCTCCACGTTTCGAGGAAAAGTCAACCTTTTAACAACGTGCGTGTATTTCTAACGCAAAACTCTGCTAAATATTTCTTGGCGCTCCTCGTTTCGAGCGAAAGTCAACCTTTTAACAACGTGCGTGTATTTCTAACGCAAAACTCCGCTATATATTTCTTGGCGCTCCTTGTTTCGAGGAAAAGTCAACCTTAACCACGTGCGTGTATTTCTAACGCAAAACTCTTGATATATTTCTTGACGCTCCTCGTTTCGAGCGAAAGTCAACCTTATTATTTTCAATGACCACGTGCGTGTATTTCCAACGCAAAACTCTGAGCGGAAAATCCGCGATTTTAAATGACCTGATGAATTGCCTTGACAAAGACAGATTAGATTTAGAATTTAGCCCTCCCCTTTCGAAATGCTAGTCAAAATTGATGTGAAAAGAAGAACGGAAAGAAAAGAAGAAAGATAACAAGACCGACCCCTTTACTTAGCTGTGAACCTCCGATTACTTTGAAATTGCGATTGCTTTGCAATTGTGATTACTTTGAAATTGCGATTGCTTTGCAATTGTGATTGCTTTGAAATTTGCAAAATGCAAAAGGTCAGATGAAAGGGTTCTGCCAGGCAGCTCCTTCTCAAATAACAACGAAACCGCGTGCGTTGAGGGCTTATTATATAGGCACGGAAAGAGAGAGAGCTGCGCAACTGCCTGTGCCGCCTAGGCACGGAAAGGGAGAGAGGGAGAGAGAGCGCTCTGCGCAACTGCCCGAGCCGCCTAGGCACGGAAAGAGAGAGAGAGAGAGAAAGAGAGAGAGAGAGAGAAAGAGAGAGAGAGAGAGAGAGAGCGCTGCGCAACTGCCTGAGCCGTCTGAGCGCTTGGAGCGTTCTAGAAGCGGCACGCGGCCTGCATGCACAGGCTGCGCAATCGGAGAAGCGCTGTGCAGGTAACGTCATAGCACGTAAAACGATCAAATGACGACATAGCGCGGACGCAGCGGTGGATGTTTTTTTGGCAGCCCGACCCAACCCAATATCTTGAGCCCGAAACCCGACCAGGCCCGAAAAATTCATGGCCTGATCCATGATCATCCATCCCTATGCATAATCGCTAGGAAAGCGCAACAGACGTCCTTACAGCAACCTTGCTTTCCAGAACGTTCCGTGAAACTCTTGATCTTGGGAGAACAAGTTAAAACCAATAACATACGGAAGTGTAAATTTACAAATGGCATGCTTATTCTTGATATTTTATTATGCAAACCTATAGCGAGGATCACTTTTGTACTTCATAAGAAAAATAAATTGTTATTGTAAAACCGGAATTTATTTAGCACTAATTAAATCATTACGCTAATTACTCATTAAGGGCTTGCTCTACGCAAAAAGATTGTTTCACAGACCCCCATTGATTTTGACAGCACTACTAGCATGTCAAATTTCAGCTCAATCCGACAATATTTAGGAGTAGTTATTCACTTTTTGGCTCACGAATGGTTCCACTCCCCTTACGCGAATGGGTCTCATGGTAAGTGGCAGCTCGCTTCGCTCGCTGCCAATCACAATCCCCAACACATTCCTACCTACCATTCTGTCTCTCCTTTCCCTCCGTTTTCTCCTTCCCTCTCGTAATCACCCTCCCTCTCCTCTCCCTCCTTCTCCTCTTTCTCCTTCTCCTCTCGCTCCTCCTCTCTCTCCTCCTCCTCTCTCTCCTTCTCCTCTCTCTCCTTCTCCTCTCTCTCCTTCTCCTCTCCCTCCTTCTCCTTCCCTCTTGCTGGCTATAACCATAACTCATCTAATCAAAGTTTCCAAACAATTTCTCTCTTACGAAGCCAGTTAACTTTGGGTCATTGGACGGAACAATCAGTTAGAAGAAGCCGACTTGACTTGGCAAAGACGACAACGGCTCCACTCTCCCTATCAACCCCACACCCTTCCCTCAAACCTCTTACACTATCCCTCCAACCTCTTACACTCCTCCCTCACCACAACACTCCTCCCTCACCACTACACTCTCCTCCCTCACCACTACACTCCTTCCCTCATCACTACACTCTCACTCCCTCACCACTACACTTATCTCTCCCTCACCACTACACTCTCCTCCCAAACCAGTAAACTCTCCCCCCTCACCATCACAACCATCCTTCTTCTAACCTCCTTCCTTCTAACCTAACCTTCTAACCTTCTACACTATCTCTTCCTTCTTCCCTCTAACGTCCTACAGTATGCCCTCCCTCCCTCCCTCCCTCCCTCCCTCCCTCCCTCCCTCCCTCCCTCCTATTTGCATCCTCCCTCCCTCCTTGCACCCTCACTCTAACATATCTCTCCACATTATGAACTCCCCTCTCACCTCCTCCCATTCTAATTAGAGGTCCATGGTCAGCGGCTAGCGTTAAGTCTCCGTATTACCGTTACCAACCTCTTTTTTGTCAAGGGTGGCCAAGGGCAGGGGGTTGTAGGTGCCGGGAAGGGAATAATAAAGACTAGACTAGAATTGTGGGTAAGATTGGCCAGTGTGAGTTTCTTCTTGTGTTCCCTTCTCCGTTTGTTTACCGTTGTTTAGCTTGATCTTGGCCCTGGAAGCAGTAAGAGGTTCAGAAGCCATTAACCCTGATCTCGCGGCCTTCTCTTGTCACTGAGAGACGATCTTTATTGGCTATTTTAGATGAGCTCATAAGCCCCGTAAGAACTCGCGCTGTTATCAATATGTCTTCATATCTTCGTTAATTTTGCTCTTCCAATATCTGCTGCACGCTACTCCGTCCTTCGCTGAAAGCATTACCTCCGCCGTTCTTGGAAGTTTTGTAAGTGCTCCCACTAACAACAATAGCAAAAACACCACCACTACTACTACTACTACTACTACTACTACTACTACTATTTTCATAATCTGCGTCATTATGTTACAAAGAGAAGGGTGGGGCAGCGAAGTCTCTCCTCAACAGGAAGTAACATTCTACCACAACAAAACAAAAGATCCGTCTTGCCCTCAAGGACTGTTCCGCTCCAGGGAGGCTGTTGCGCCGCTGAGGAGAAAGCAACATAAGTACGTATTGTGAATTTTAATTAGCGGAATATTGAACGACTGTCATCCATAACGCTATGGCATCGAGGCATTACTGATTATAATGTGTGGTTGGAGAAACTAGAGTGAGGTTACTACACACACACACACACACACACACACACACACACACCACACACACACACACACACACCACACACACACACACACACACACACACACACACACACACACACACACACACCACACACACACCACACACACACACCACACACACACCACACACACCACACACACACACACCACACACACCACACACACCACACACACCACACACACATGGATATGGCGTTGCTCCGAGTCAGCCTTCTAGTGCTCCCCCTAAAAAAAAAGTAGTTAGAGAGGTTGCTATGCTATCGTCACAAGTAATTGACAAAATAGGTATCTTCTTTCCTTTTCACATTTAAATGTTATATAACATCTGACAATATATCACTTCCTCAGTAACACATCGAGACAGTTTTGTTTTCAGTAACGTTTCGTCATTATACTTTTAAATTTGTTCTCAAGTGTACGGAAACTCAACCTTTACTATTTTTCACACGTCTCACCAAGTTTGGTTTTCTTAAGTGCGTGTGGAAACTTTGCCGCCTCTCGCCCTCTCGCTCACCTGAACCGCTCTTGAAGTAACCTGCAAAGTTATTAATGTATTTAAATAGACTGGGCAGAATATGTGAAAGTGTTCATATTTAAAGTGATGGAGGCATTTAATGTTTACGGCTGGCAAACAACATTTTTAGACGTATTTATATGTTCTAAATCGATCTAGGGGGTTTGCCCGGCTGTATTTTCAACGGTTAACCCTTAAATGTGACAAATTCAAAATGGCCGCCACCGAAACATGAAAAATTCATTTTTGTCATATCTAGGGTACTAAGCATGGTACAAACATAAATGGAATAGCGTTTTGTTTGTTTTCAGGTACAAGCGATCCATTGAGGTCATTATTTAACCCTCAATATACCAACAAATTAAGATGGCCACCATATGTGATGTAAATTACAAAATAAATTGACCATGTATTCTCTCTGTCTTTGTAGGTGCTTGCGTAGCTGAACTGTAGCAATGGACACCGATCAAGCTTCAAGGAAACGGGGAGTCCTGTTAAATTATGACAAATGTATAATATGCCAAGAAGATAATAAACAGCAAAAACTAGTTACACCTACATCTGACGGCCTAAAGACAATCCATAATGCAAGACAAGTTCGACTAAAGTTACGAAATGACAATTTCAGATCTGCAACTGATCGGCTCACTGATGCATTAGCTGCGTGTCCTTCACCATTGATAGTATGTCACAATGGATGCCGTGCCTCCTATACAAGTTCGCATAAACTCGAAAGACTGAGAGCTACAGATATAACAGTTGATCAAATTCAATCTAGTTCATCAGCACCCACAGCCGTTGCTCAATCACAAGAAATCCTTCTAAGAAGCAAGGTGGCACAAATCAACTGGAACTTGTGCACATTTTGCCAAAAAGAGACCAAGGAAAAAGTCCATCTCATACAAGAGACGCCCGTTAGCAAACGGATCCTAGAAGCATCTAAGTATGACCCGATTTTGAGGACACGACTGGCCTGCGTAAATGACCTGACAGCGGCTGATGGCAAACATCACAGTAGCTGTCATGTCAGGTTCAAACGTAGCACTGACAAAATAAGCAAATCAGCACTAACTGCCAGCGATGTAGTGTTGCTTTGGCTCTGTCATGAGCTTGAACAATTAGCATCACATGCTGATATCCTAGAACTCACTGATGTGTGGGAAAGATATTGCACACTAGCCAAGGAAGCGGACATCGCAATTCCGTCATCATTTATGAGTCGACGGAGCACATTCAAAGATAAGTTAGCTGAACGTACGCATGGTGTGTATGAACTTATGGGTCTCCATGATCAAGCACGCACAGAACCCAGAACACTACTCGTCCCAACAAAGTTCCGCCACATCCCATTATCTGCCATGGTGAAGGATGATGGCGTAGAGCTCACTATTCCCACGTTCACGCATCAAACGGATGACTTATTTCTCTCCATGGTGCATGTTGCACTACGCATACGAGGTGATATGCTATCACATCCGAAGCCTGATGGAATCGAAATCAGCGAGGACAGGGCAATAGATTATGTACCAGACAGTCTGTACATGTTCCTCAACCTACTCCTGGGGGGCCAACAACTGTTAGAGGACAACGTGAACAGTGAGGATGATGACAATGATGACAATGATGATGACAAACATGACTCATTCCGTCAAACCAGAATACTTAGCATTGCTCAGGATCTCGTCTATACTACTAGTGGAGATAAAATTAATACTCCAAAATACATTGGAATGGGAAGTACTCTTCACCAAGCAACACGTTCGAAGGAGCTCGTTGACATGTTTCATAAAGCTGGTCACGTGATGAGTTATCGTAATGTTATCAGGCTGGACACAGCGCTAGCTGAAAGAACACTAAGCACCATGGATGACAATGGTGCTGTCGTGCCTCCCAACTTGGTCGAAGGACGTTTCGTTCATTTTTCCACAGACAATGTGGACATAAACGATGTAGTAATAAACGATGAACGATCAAACGAACATCAAACGATGATGAAGTTAAATCACTAATTTATATAAGTCTCTGTATGAATCGCACGCAATCATTGATCAAATTTGCCCTAATATGGCGGCCATATTGATTTCTTGGCATATTGAGGGTTAAATAATGATCTCAACGGATTCCTTGTACCTGAAAACATATAAAAAGATGTTTCATTTATGTTCTTACCATGTCTGGTACCAAAGATATGACCCAAAAGGAATTTGTCAAGTTTCGGTGGCGGCCATTTTGGATTTGTCACGTTTA
>JACEEZ010022457.1:110000-120000 GCA_016584305.1 Chionoecetes opilio | reverse complement strand
CCGCATAAAAACACAACTTGGCAACTCGCGCGCTCGAGACCCAACGAGAAGAAAATGTTAAAGTCCAGTCAGTATCGTGTAGCGAGTGTTGGTGGGTAGATACTCGCTCTTCCCGGGACACATCTTTCTCCGTCTTCCTCACTTACAACTTTGACTTGCAATCTTGCCGAACATTGCAGTGTTGAGTTGCTCCGTCAAGCCTCCGAGTACAACAGACACCCATCCTGTCCACACCTCGAAAGACGCCTTGACCTGAATTATTTTAGTGGAAGGTTGTGTGTGTTACGGAAAGTTAAGTTGTCTCACTCCCACGACCAAGGCAGCGACGACCCTGCAAGGTAGGTTTTGTGTGTGTGTGTGTGTGTGTGTGAGAGAGAGAGAGAGAGAGAGAGAGAGAGAGAGAGAGAAGAGCTAAATACAAAGAGGACTAAAATAATGCGTGTCCGTGAATGTTGCGTCTCAGTGAAGAGGGAATTTCCCACAACATTAGTGGTTGACAACTTAAACTTAAGGCGGTTGCTCGGCAGTGTAATCTTCAGTAACATGAACACACAACTGACTCGAACTGAGAGATAGAGAGTAAAAATAACATACAACTGAGAGATAGAGAGTAAAAATACATCTACCTCGTAAAGATTAGTTGCACAAAGTTTACCATGCTGACGGTGCACTGAACATGTGACTGGCCAGCGTTGAGGTGTACAAACTGCATCGTTGTAGCGGAAGTGAGTGATAAGATTACCAACTGGAGACGAACATTGGGATCATGGGGGCGTGGCGGAGACAAGGGAGGAAGGGAAGGAGGGAGGAAGGGCATGGAATGGAGGAATATAAAGGATAACCAATGTAGGGAAGTGAGGAAGGACGAATCTTAAAGGCATGGAGGTGAAGACAAGGAAGGAAAGCGTAACGGGGCGAGTGGTGTTGTGTTGTGTGTAGCATAGTAAGGAGACAGGATAGCCTGGTGTGTCGAGTGGTGTAGTGGCATTGGGTACTAACGGTGTTGATGGTGCGACATTATAGTATGGAAGGTTGGCGGCGAGTGTAGGAGTATGGCTTAACACCTGGGTTAGAAGAGGGAAAAATGAGAGGGATGGGAGTTTAGGGCAAAAGGTGTGTAAGAGTGTGTGAGTATGTGTTAAGGTGTGAATAGGAGGGCATCGGGATAAAGCAGGTGGAGGAACAGAGGATGTGCCCGTGTGTGGTGGGAGGTGTGCACGAGATAGGTGTGATCATGGAGGTAGTACAAGAAATCAAGGTTACTCGTCGTCACTGGTTTCGTTCCCCACCGCGTCCTTCTGTAACATCACCTCCCCTCCCTCCCTCTGGCCTCACACCGCGCTCTCTCCCATGCCAGTTGTGCCCACCTACTGCTATGCCTCCTTCCCACCATCTCTCTCTCTCTCTCTCTCTCTCTCTCTCTCTCTCTCTCTCTCTCTCTCTCGTCGACCCTCACTCAAAAATAGTAAATTTTTACGTTTTATAATTTTCGTGCGTTCTGATCTATTCATAGTATTTTTTTCATTCATTCCCATCGTCTCTCTCTCTCTCTCACTCTCTCTCTCTCTCTGGGGGAAGAATTTATGATGAAGAAAACTAAAGTAAAAATCATAAATCGAATGTCATGACCACACACGCACACACACTTCCTTTTCATCTTCAGTGAGGCGTTCACATTTTGTTGTCATTCAGCCCAGGGAAACTTTACATTCACGTGGAAGTATTAGAGAAGGAGCCTTTGAATGGTGGTTGAATACTCATTAAGGCACATTTTGAAGGACAAGAATAAAAACTTAAGAGGACGGACGAAATTATTTAAAGATGTACCTAACTAAACCCAAGGCAATGAAATTTAGATTAGAATCCAAAAGAGATTAGAATTTCTCTATATCGCTTGGCCTTGCCTAAACCTGTAGCAATTGAAGAGTACGTGGTAATGTTGGAATCAGTCATTTAGTGGTGTGTTGTGTGTGTGTGTGCTTGTGCTTGATAAAGGCGAGGTGAAAGTAATTGTATGTAAATGTGGCAAGACGAGTTTGTTTGTGGGGAAAAAATGAGTAGAATAGGAGGAAAAAGTGTAAGTAGGTAGGCATTATAAGCTTAAGTTATAATGTGTCACGTTGTTGTCTTTCTTCCCACAATGTTATGATACTTAGGTTTGTGTATGACTGTATGTATGTGTGTGTGTATGTTTATGTGTGTGTGTGTCAGTCAACATACACACGCACATCTCCAGCACAGCCAATACCCCTTTCTGCAAACACATAACATAACATAACAATCTCCTCATTTCCTGTCTTATCAGCCCGACATCATCCTGCTTTGGTTAGTTGTAGGAAAATTTTCTGACGCCATGTGAAAAAGTCTGAAATCATGTCTTCAACGATAAAACTCAGTAATTACTCCTCACTAACGAACTGATTGAGAGGCAAGCCAGCAGCACCCCACCCTTCACTTTAAAGAGAGAGAGAGAGAGAGAGAGAGTGGTGATGTCTTTGATTTATAAGCCGATCCATTAATTTTTATTTATAGGTTGATTCGATGATTTTAACTTATTTATGTTGACAAATTTGATTAATGAAGAAAGGCATGATCAATGGTACCGCTGATGCCCATAGACTCATTGCGACCACGAATTCCACCATAGAGCAAAACATAAAATAAAATTTGTAACAATCTTGCGAACAATAAGCAGAGAGATACAAGCGTGTTCAGTAATGAAAACAATTGGAACTACAAGTAACACGAAAGAACTTAGCATTAAGAAATATCAGAAACAAAGGAAAAATTGTTATAAGGAGTACAAGAGGAGAGAATTTATGAAAGAACTAATTATTGAAGAGAGTTATGTGTAGCAACGTCGAGGTTTGCTTGTTATGGTGTGCTGTTGTTTTATTGCAAAGGGATGTATATGAAGATAGGGGTGACCTCTTCTTACTAGTGTCTATTTGTGTGTTCTGATGAATGGTGTATAATATGATCGGTCGTTGGCTAGCAGGAAGTAGATGTATTTTGTTGTCTCCTTTCTATTTAGTTAAATTTGTGTCAAGTCAGCCTGGTTTCTTTTTTTCCTTTAACATGATTGTTGTAAAATGAGTAGCTTTTTATCTTTTACCCCTGCATTCACTGTCTTATTTTCTAAAAGGTTAATCAAAGACTTTCAACCACTTTTTAAATTATGTTCTTGCAGAAGAGAATAAATTGTATTATACGTAGTGTTACAGTAATGTGTCTCAGTAGAGTATGACGATGAAGTATGCATGGAACTCTGGGTAACTTATTTTTTTACTCTACATTCACTGCCCTCTTATTTTTAAAGGTTAATGAAAGGCTTGGTGCAGTCTTATAAAGCATGAGGTTAGTGAAGGGAGTAAATTGTATTATAATGTTACATTATTCACCACAGTGGAGTAGGATGACAAGGCAGGGAGGGAGGGAGGAAAGGAAGAAAGAAAAGAAGGGAGGGAGGTATGGGGGTAAGGTAGGAAGTAAGGAAGGAAGGGTGGGAGGAATGTAGGAAGTAAGGACGAGAGGGAGGGAGGTATAGGGGGAAGGTAGGAAGTAAGGAAGGAAAGAAGGGAGGGAGGGAGAGGTAGGACGAAGAGAGAAAGGAAGGGAGGGATAGATAGG
Organism: Chionoecetes opilio; assembly: GCA_016584305.1. Lineage (NCBI taxonomy): Eukaryota > Metazoa > Arthropoda > Malacostraca > Decapoda > Majidae > Chionoecetes > Chionoecetes opilio. Next base: position 116,370 of record JACEEZ010022457.1, on the reverse strand, counting down.
ACGGAAAAAAGAAGAAAGGGAGGGTGGGGTTGAGGTAGTACAAAGAGAAGGAAAGGAAAGTGGTAGGAAAGAATGTAAGGGGAGGGGACATGGAGGGCAGATGATCCTAGTGGTCATAACAGTGCGTATCCTGAAGGGCGGGGCATTGTGGGTCGTGGTCGCTACACCGCTCCCGAACAGGTATGAATTTCGTCTCAACAGTAATTACCGTAAGCCTGGAATCACTGCATTTAATTCTCATCACGGGCGGCAGAGGAGGGCGTGGGAGTGGTCGTGGATCAGCTGGTGTAGTGAAGGGGTTACGGGATGTCCTGGGGGGGGGGGTTGTGGTGGTCACATTTTTTACCCTTTCAGGCACTCTTCTCTCTTCATTAATATCCCTCTCACGCTCCCTCTCTTACTCTACTTCTCTCTACTTCTCTCTCTCTCTCTCTCTCTCTCTCTCTCTCTCTCTCTCTCTCTGCTACAGCTTACGTCCTTATGCACGTCTCCCTTCTGCTTCTTGTCTATCTTTCAGTTCCTTCCTTTACGCATCCCACTCTTTACTCCCATCATTCCCGCATCCTCTCTTTTATGCCGTGAAAATGTTGTGATTTCGAAGACAGAATCTGATGTGTTGAATTTACATATTTATGATATCCTCTAAAATGAAGAATTATTGCCTTTGATTTGTTAAAGTGAACGTGTTGTTTGTTGTTTCATCTTGTGTTATGTGCAAGAATCCATCAGAAAAAAAAAATCTAAACGTTTTACATGATATATAAAACGTTAAACATGAGAGTTAAGGCGACGTTGAAAAGTGTGTTTGCTTATCTCGCTTCATGCAGTGTGTGGCTCAAATTTTGTGACACTTCTGAGGAGGTGAATGGCAATCATATCAGAGTAACGAACATGTCACTGAGTCGAAGGAATACTTACATAGCGTGGGTGAAGTGTTTTGTCTTTGTGTTTATAATGAGTCGTTACTTGGATGCCCTTATGCTGAAATGTTTCCCTAACTTCAATTTCGAACACTCGTTACAAGTGAAGCTCACTGCACGGTTTCTGATAACTAGTTTTTTTTTTCTCAAGTGAGGCAAGATTTCTTACGTCAACAAGCTCAGATCCTGCCTTTCAGTCATGGTTAATAAACAGTTGTGTTAAGCCATCGTGTTAGAGCTGGTTATACATGATTTCATAATGGTGGTTGATATCCGAGTTATGGCATATGTATAGTCCAATAACTATTTATTTTCATGTGTTTATTGCTGAGATAAAACAGTCCCTCACCATCTCTGTACCTTATATGTAAAAGAATAACCCGAAAGACAAATTTTGAGGAACGCTGTGTCCTGCATCTCCAGAAAACAGGATCACAGAGGTTTGGAGCCTTTGACGGCCTGCAGCAACATTTACATGGTAGACACTCAAGGCTGGCCGTGGAAGCGCCTCATCGGGTAGCTAGAGCGACTGCTTGAGTGGACACTGAACTTTTTTTTTTTTATACATCATGCTTTTCCCAAGACTGCACGCCGCCAAATATCATATGTCAACAAGAAGTTGTTTTTGATAACGCAGAAGAAGTCTCCACTACATTCGAGCCCTCGTTACTGCTTCCCTTGTCGAGGCCGCAATGAAAGCTGGAATGTAGGTTACTGTAAGCCATTTAGTAGCAGGCAGATAATAGTCAGGTATTAGCAAGACTTGGAAATAAGTGTTTGTCAACAGCACACCAAGGTGAACAAGCACCCATTCCTTGACAGTGCTCTTGCAGAAGGAAAAATGTGTGTCATTGCACACATGTTTGAACTAAGAATACATTTGCAGAGTTGTGTATCTATTATCGTAATTACTGATCTATTCATATGGAGGCTTTGAATATAGGATTCATGAGCACAGCACAATTACTTTGACTACTCACCCACCACTATCATTCAGGAAAAAAAAGTTGATTGATTGTGAAGTATTTTGGTCAGAGAACGTGCACCAAATTTGCTAATCATTTGCTTACAAAGACTAAAAGATATGGGTCAGGTAATAAGAAAGGGACCTAACGGATTAGTTTTTGAGTTACTGCGACTATCATGACGGGCAGCAAAGGCTTTACAGATGAGCCAATGACTACGCTTAGTTATTAGAAATCAATGTTCATACGCCAAAATCGTACATGGGCTGCGAGTCACCCTCTGAGTTACACCATCGCAGTCAGTCTCCTTAGTGGTCAAGGGCAACAAAGTTAAATTTAGTGGCTTTGTTGATGGTTAGGTGTGGAAACTCTGGGATGAAGCAAAACCCCGGCACCTGGTTGGGGGGGGGGGGTATACAGTACTCGTGGAGGCAGAGGCGCCGCGCTAGAACTCTTTTAATTTGCTACGCGGTACGATGTAGTTTTAAAGTGATGACCTATTTTTTCTCCCCTTCTGGTCGTGAAGATATCAATTTACTGAACTATTGCGGAGAGAGAGAGAGAGACGAACAACAATATCAAAGATTGTGTTATAGTATTGCCCCATCAGCTGCTACTAACACCACGACCACTGTCACTAATGCCACAATACAGTTATATGTTTACCAAGGCTAAGGGAGTTCCTTTGTCTTGATGTTTACTGTGATTATATACGCACACTGACACGCATGTACCAAAGCAAGTATCCACGGCATTATTTCCGTTACTTCTAGTACTATCCGGAAGTCACTTAGTAGCTATTTCTTTGAAGGACGGTGCGGGGCGGGCTAGCAGCACCTCCTGGCGTAGGTATAGTGGCTTAATTAAATGTTTCCTTGTAAGGGCAAGAAAGTGCCTCCCTTCGGCGTGAGGAGAGCGAGGGAGGCTTGTCAATGAGGTTGCTGCCATATTTAAGTCCCCATACTCCAGTGTTCTCTGATGATCACGTAACTCAGACTGTAAAGGTACTACTTGATTTTAGATTTTTGGGAGTGGAAGGAAGTAAAGTGGAGACCTTTTCCTTTCTACAGATTTTTTTTTATCTATAATAATATAAGCGAAAGTGTGTGTGTGTGTGTGTCTGTCTGTGTGTCCGCGATAGGTTCCGCCCCCAGTGGCGCAATCCCATCATATGGCACAGTTTTAGAACCAGGTCGACCAGGGGAACATTTTAAGGCCACTCTGGGGATGATCGGATCACTTTTTTTTTTTTTTTTTTTTAGTTTTTAGTTTTTTAGCAAGAATTGTGAAAAAAAGTGGGTTGCGAGAATTGAGGAAACCTTGATGTAGGGTGATGAGTAATGGGTGAGTGAATGGGTGGGGTGATGGGTGAGTGAATGGGTGGGGGGTGATGGGTGAGGGAATAGGTGGGGGGTGATGGGTAATGACTAATGGGTGAGTGAATGGGTGTGTGGTGATGAGTAAGGCGTTAATACATACATGTATCTGGAGAGTCTGTGTTTGGTGGGCCGCCAATAGCCCTCCGCAGGAGCTAGCCAAAAAGTCCGCCGGGAGGGCGGCTTTTCGGCTAATAGGAACATAATTATCGACGCGACGCTAATGGAAGTGAGTGCATGGCGTGAATTCGATGTTAAATCCTGTTTGCATCGCCAGGGGTACATGTGTGGTGGCAAAGGTCTTACAGTCCCCTGATATTAGCACCCGTGTGCCATCCATGTATATATGTTTTCGCCATCTTTATGGTGCGCGGTGTTAGTCAAACATGGATGCAAGTGTCACAAAGGTGCGAGCTTCATGACTTTACCGTACCGCAGACACAGGGAGGAACAAAGAAGCTCCAGCTAAGATATGCTAACGACACAAGCCCGGGAGGATAGATAATTGTATGAATAATCAAGTGTGTGTGTGTGTCAGTTGGCGGGGTGGGGAGGGATCGCCACTTACCACTTAACAGGCACTCAGCTCTGTTTCGTACAACACATCTGCCCGCTCCTGCCTGCTTCCTCTTTGAATATTTGTCCAAACCTTTCTGTCCCTCGAAACACCCCGCAGTCAGCAGTTTTACCTAAAACAGAAAGTGTGTTAAGCTATGCATGAAATTCTCTCTCTCTCTCTCTCTCTCTCTCTCTCTCTCTCTCTCTCTCTCTCTCTCTCTCTCTCTCTTCTCTCTCTCTCTCTCTCTCTCTCTCTCTCTTCTCTCTCTCTCTCTCTCTCTCTCTCTCTCTCTCTCTCTCTCTCTCTCTCTCTCTCTCTCTCTCTCTCTCTCTCTCTCTCTCTCTCTCTCTCTCTCTCTCTCTCTCTGGTATGTCTGCCGTTAGTTGGTCTGTGCAGAGTTTGAAGCGATTTTATTCAGTGAGTTTCTTCTCGTTAAAGCATAATTAAAGCATAATATTACCTCATTCCATTTGCGTTGTATAGTTTTCCATTTTTCTTTTGTTAATCCATTAGGCTTGGGGTGGTGTGCTCTTCTTCCTCTATCTCTTGCTCTCTGTTTCTCGCTTCCTCTTTTCCCTCCCAGGTGTGAGATAGGTAAGACAAGATGCTCGGGGAAGTGCCGCCTCGAGTATTGTCTAATTGTATCCTGCCTAGTCACACATCCCCACTTCCTCCTCCTCCTCCTTTTCCTCTTCCTCTTCCCAAGCAGGTGAGAGGTAAGAGCCTATGATGCCGTTGTTGTTGGTTCTCTGGAATGTTATCAGTAAATTTACGACCTCGCCTGATAGTGAAAGTTTTCTCACGCCTTTGATAAGAGGAACGGAAGCTGGTCTTCTCTCTCTCACCTGTTATGTCCTACTGACGCCTTCCTTCTCCATCTCTTTCCCTTTAATTCCCTCCTCTTTATTTTCAGCATAGTTTTGTTTTTTACTTACCACCTATTTTCCATTTATTCGTGACTAAGTATCCTCTATTGTTTATATTATATTGAGTCATTTGTTACTTTTTCTTCCTATCCCACACCTTATCCTCTCCACCGTCCCATTATTTACCCTTGATTTATTCCTCCATACCTTCGTCCATCCTCTTTTATTTTTTTTCCGTATGGCTCATGTCCTTTCCATACCCCTACCCGCCTTCCCTCCCCTACCTTTTCTCTCCTCCCTTCCATCCATCCCACCCTTCCCTTTCCCCACTCTCGTGTTCGACCGTCCATTCCACTATTCGCCCCCAAAGCCTTTAGAATTACGCCATACATAGGCTTCCTCTCTCGTAGCCCAATATGTCCCCTTCAACCTCCCAAAAGTCTACCCTTCCCTTCCCCCCTTCCCTTCCCCTCCCCTTCCACCTGCTCGCTCCTGTTTCACCAATCTCTCCGTATCGATCTATCCACTGCACACTCTAAACCTAAACTTGTTAGTGTGACAAGAATAGGCTTGTTCTGCGAACATGTCTAAAATCACAAGATAAATCTTGTCACACTGACAAGATCTTAACTTGTCAACCATGACAAGATTGTGTTCGTCAACATGAAAAGATTTAACTTGTCTTCCATAACAAGATGCTTCTTGTCATTGTGACAAGATGAAAGCTTGTCTTCCATGACAAGAAGCATCTTGTCATGGAAGAAAAGTTAAATCTTGTCATGTTGACGAACACAATCTTGTCATGGTTGACAAGTAAAATTTTGTCAGTGACAAGATTTATCTTGTGATCACGTTCGCAGAACATGTTGTTTCTAGTCACACTAACAAGTTTTTTTTTTTGGAGATCTTCACCATCTCACGTCTCTACATTGCTGCCGTTGTTACAATGTTGCTTCCCTGTTGTTACAACGAAACTTTCCAGATTTTCCATGAACGTGTAGATATTCATTGTTGAGACACCCTGAGGAAAAAGAATGAATATAATATATATATAATAATTATATATATATATATATATATATATATATATATATATATATATATATATATATATATATATATATATATATATATATATATATATATATATATATATATATATATATATATATATGATAAGACAGGAAGAGACAAGTGATGACGACAAATGCTATCATACATGTTGATAATACGTTGCCTACTTATATCTCGTGTATCATCCTGTGTGAAGTAATAGGCTGCGAGTTTTATACCTCTCATATGGGAACACCACGTGACTCAACCGTCATACTGCACAGTGCATAACGTCTTTTTTTTCTGTCTCTAAGATTTTCTCTCATATATCTCTATCTATCTATATATATATCTATCTATCTATATATATTAATAAAAGCGAAAGTGTGTCTGTCTGTGTGTGTGTGTGTGTGGTATAGGTTCCGCCCCCCGTGGCGCAAACACCTCATATGGCACATTTTGGAATCGGGTTGACCAGGGGAAGGTCATAAGCCCACTTATGAGATGATCCGATCACTTTTTTTTTTTTTTTTTTTTTTTAGCAGCCTATTAGCGAGAATTGTGAAAACAAAAGTAGGTTGCGAGAATTGAGGAAGCCTTGATGTAGGGTGATGGGTAATGGGTGAGTGAA
>JACEEZ010022457.1:90000-105000 GCA_016584305.1 Chionoecetes opilio | reverse complement strand
AGGGTGGTGAACGAATGGAATGGACTCAGTAGACAGGTAGTTAGTGCGGAGTCATTAGGGAGCTTTAAAGAGGGGCTGGATAGGGGATCATGGATGGGGATGAAAGGTGGATGTAGGTAGTGTTAGGTGACAGGAACTACCACGTTTAGGCCTCGCGGCCTCTTGTAGCTTCCTTATTTTCTTATGTTCTTATGTTCTTAATAAGGTTATCCTCAATTCTTGAATCCTTGTCAAGTTTATTACCTCGGAGCTTCACGGTCATTATTTCAGCTATATATCTATTGTTTTTATTACCTATTAGATTTGTTAACATTAAAATACACGTGCCATATAACAGGGCCTTTCCACATTGCTATACGTCACGCCACCATGATTCCTAAACCCATGCTGTGTGACAAAAGATCGCAGTGTTATGGTGGTGGTGAGGATGATGGTAGGGAATGAGTGATGGTGATGGTTGCTATAATGAAGGATGGTGATGTATATATGGTGGTAGGGTATCAGTTCTGGTGATGGTGATGATGGTTGCCGTAATGATAGGTAGTGTCAGTTCCGTCAATGGTAGGTTATGGTTGTGTCATTTTATTTTGCGGCAGGTTGTTTGGTTGGTTGTGAGCGCCTTTATGGTTGTGGTAGTGGTGATGGGAGCCACCATGTTTGAAGGCAGACAACAATAACCTGCATCCAATTGTGTCTTCCTTGGTCTGTTTCGTGGCGACCTTCCTTCCTCTTACCACCCCCTGCCCTGCGCCCCTGCCAAATCTTTCCCTGCCAGACGCACCAAATATTACCCAAACACGACGACCTTGAAATTTTATCGTGTTTCCTTCTCCCGATTACTGAGTTTATCATAATCTAACTGTATCCCCCTCTCACATTCCAAGGACACGGCAAGGATAACGGGTGGGCATTAATGGGTGTTGCCGATAACGTGTAACGCGGTGTAGATTTATGGAGTGTATAAGGTGTGAGGCGGAGGACGTGAGGTAACATACTGCTTATCGTGATATTTCGGCGGTGCGAGTAAACATGTGGGAACTATAGGGAGGTAAAACAGAGCTTTCATTCGTATGTGTTGAGTTGTTGTGATATTGTTCGCGACACAGACAAACATGCATCTAGCTGTAAAGACCAAAATGTATCTAGTTTGCATAAATTTGGATGTCAAGTGTGCCCAAGGGACTTATAAAGAATGATTTGTACGTTAGATATGCTTGATGTTCTACTAGCTATCGTACTGCCTAGGATGCGCTGAGAATGAGACGAATGCTGGCCGAAACATAAGAATATCGCTTGGTTCATTATCTTATCGTGGTATTATCCATGGAGTAGTAGGGAGGGGGTTTAGGGGGAAGAGTTGCGAGGGAAACAGAGCGAGAAGAAGACAGTCGTGAAGAGTTTTCTTCTTCTTCTTAAGAGATGGGAGGAAAACAGAGCTAGAAGAAGAAGTTTACTGATAAGAAGACTAAGATGAAAATAATTATAGAAGAAGACAGTCGTGCACTCCGAAAGCGCCTGACATGTTCCTGCGAGGCAACACAGTGCCGGGGAATATGTCGCACCTGGCGCACCTGCCACTGCCTTAATTAGGAATATGTCACCCTCACCTGAGCACAGTGGCCGCCGCCGCAACCACGAACACCGCCACCGTATATATTTACAATGCGATAAAACAGAAATATTAATACTGTAATATTATGCTTCAAAACCATATTCCAAAAACGTATTTCATATTCTCAAGTAAAATCGATATATGGCGCCTGTAGATTATTATTTTTATTTTTATTTTACATCACAAAGGACTGGCCACGGACAAAAAAAAGAAGCAATTTAATGATAAAACAACAAAAATAATATGGACTTAGAGGAAGTAAAGAACGGAGCCTGAAACTATTGTGGCCTTTTTCCCCTTACTGTTCTCCGGCGCTTCCCCTTCCTCTCCCTTCCCCTTCCCCTCCCTTCCTGATACCCAAAGCTTCCCCTCCCCCGGCCCATCCTGCTCCTGGGGCCCACCTGATGCTGAGCTAAATGGCAGGTGCAACGCAATTACATGGGGAAGTCGTGTCCCTTAAGGGAGGATTTGTGTGTGTGTGTGAAGGAAAGACTATAATAACGGTCTGATTCCATAATTGAAAAGTTGAAAACCCTAGGATTCATATTGTCTTTTTCTATTTAAATTGCATGTTTCTTGTCTGCTTTTTTATTTCAAGTGCATGTTTTATGCTATTATCTTCCTGTTTCGTAGTCTTCGTAATGAGTGTCCTGTGTTTTATTGCATTTCCTTTGGCTTTATTTTTTTTCCATGGTTCTTTTGTGCACTCTTTATCTTTTGTTTATTTTGGAGCTTTGTGTTGCTGTTCTTTGATCCTTTTGCCACGTTGTTTATCCTGTTTTATTTTGTGTTTGATACGGCTGCTGATTCTTCTTTCCTCCATTTTATTATTATTGTTATTGTTGTTTGCTTGTTTTTGGTGTTCACTCTTACGTATTCTGGAGTTCAGTCAGTTGTTGGTTCGCTTTCTCTCCGTGTCTCTCATTTTTCCTGACGTTTGTGACGAATATTTTTGTTTCTCTTGTCATCTTTTAGTTCATCTTTGACTGAAACTGCATCGCTTTGTTCTTGTCGCCTATCCACATCTTCTTTTCTCTCTCTGTCTTTCTCTGTTTCTGACTTTCTTTTATATTTTTCTCACTGTTTGTTTGTTTGTTTCAGTTTCACCCTTTGTGCGATATCCTCTCAGTGTTGTTTTACGCTCGTTTTCCAATTCTTTCCCCGGTTCTGCTGCAGGATTCCATTTTTCCTCCTGGCTAGGCTCGCGGGAGACCTTCAGGTACAGGGGGGGAGGGCGGGGCTGTACAGGGCGTGGCTGGGGCTGGATGGCTAGGGTCTGTCTGTGCTGAGGGCGCGAGGGGTTGGGAGGGCTCAGGGCCAGACGAGATTCTGTTTAGGGACAGAGGGAAGGCAGGCTTTGATTCAAGTTCCTCCGTTGTTACTTGTTGCGATTATTGTAAAAAAAAAATACTCCTAACATGTTTTCGTGCTAACCTTTCATTCTTTCGTTGTAGTGTTCGTCTATCTGCTCTTCCGCTCCTATTATTCCTTCTCTTTCCCCGCCTCTTCTTTCTCATTGTCTTGATCGTTAACAACTAGGTCTCGTTTTTATATTCCTTTTCATATTACCCTTAATACTTATTTCATTGTTTTTATATGTACCTTTCACCCTCTCTCCTTGTCTTCCGTCCTTTAGCCTCCTTTATAACCCTGTAACGTTGCCTTACCTTCCACTTTACACATATTATAAGGTATCCAAACAATCAACTTAGCAAGGTAGTAAGGTGTTTTCTCCAACATAGGTAATTTGCCTCAGTTCTTATGTAGCGTAACTATTTATAAAAGCGTGTGTGTGTGGTGACGGGAGGGGGTATAAACTAGGTATAATATCTTTAATAGGCTAGGTCATAGACCACTGTAAATCTGGACTGCGCACGGAATATCGGCCTGTTGCACAAGGGCCTAAAGTCGGAGGACCGCTCGGATTCATATATATATATATTATATATATATATATTTAATATATATATATATATATATATATATACGGATCATATAGACTGGTTTATCAGTATATGTGATATACTGTAATCTTCGTAAATGTTTGTTCTATAATATTATCAAATAAAAAACAGTAAAACACGCTAAAGAAATGCCATTACGAGACTGAAGAAATATGCATGAACTTAATATACACTTCAACTCTTCGCCATTTAAAACTTTGAGTCAACTTTTATCATGAAGGGTATCAATAGAAGCGCAATTTTATTAGCTTTCCATTGATGTATTTCGTTTTCTGATAAAATGAATTACCACCATGCATAAATTAGCGTTAACTAAATCAATAAATCATCAATAGGGTCATTTTCCCGATTGATGAGGTTATTTATTTAGTTAACGCTAATCTATACATGGTGCTAATTCATTTATCAGAAAACAAAATATATAAGTAAATAAATAACATCATCAATCGGGAAAATTACCCGATTGATGATTTTATTTATTTATTTAACGCTAATTTATGCATGGTTCTAATTCATTTATCAGAAAACGAAATATATCAATGGAAAGCTAATAAAATTGCGCTTCTATTGATACCTTTCATGATAAAAGTTGACTCGCAAAGTTTTAAATGGCGAAGAGTTGAAGTGAATATTAAGTTCATGCATATTTCTTCAAAGTCTCGTAATGGCATTTCTTTAGCGCGTTTTACTGTTTTTTATTTGATAATATTATAGAACAAACATTTACAAAGATTACAGTATATCATATATACTGATAAACCAGTCTATATGATAGTCCATAGACCACTCTATCTCTTTGTCGGGCTGGCAGGCCGCTATGCAGCCTGGCAATTTCAAAATATTGTCGCGTGAACAGTCCAGAGATATAGTGGTCTATGGCTAGGTAGATATCTATAGGTATAAACGTGTATACCCCAAATGTAGTATTCAGAGGATGCAGGTATATATGTATGTGTTTCTTTTCATCAGGTAAATACCAGAGGCGTGTTGGAGTGGTTGTCCTTCACGATGGTGTAGTTTCTTGGCGACCTCGAGGATCTGGGACAGGTCTGGGGTGGGCAGCGGGACTCACAGGACGCTGTTCACTACGGACAGGAAGTAAGTGTTCACAGCGGCGGAGGCGACGTGTGTTTACAAGTTGATTCTTCCTTTAATGAGTATGATGAAAGTACTGTCAATTATGATCAAAATACTGGTAATAATGATGATAAGTACCGTGATGAAAATAACAATAATGACGTTAATGATAATAGTAATGATAATGGCGGTAACAACAGTATTATTTATGTCTGTACTAATTGGTGGACTCTTTTATTGACTGGAATAACCGGCACTACGCTGTCAGTGTAAACGCCGACAGGTTATACGCTCAGCCTCGAGAGTGTGGGAACAACCTCGGCCTCCGGGATAGGGGTGTAGGGCAGCGGTGAAGGCTATTCATTCAGCGTGTGTTCATCCTTAGCGGCGCCAAGGTGACACACTCTAATGGAGAATGAATACAAAAAATTCGCAACAAAATTGCATCACAAATCTCATAGTTACAGTCACAAGCCAAACAGTTTACCTCCTCTTCGACACTTTGAGACCTGTTATGAACTCGTTTAGTTCATCGTACGTGGTCCTTATCATAGCGGTGAAGCAGCACCGTCAAAATCAATGTATATTGTACATATTGGGACCAAATCTGCATTTATAAAACTATATAGATCAAGTTGACAATTTGAAGTGGCATATTCGTGTTAATTGCCCTCAAAATTTGTAAAAAAACAAAAGACTTTCATTTACAAAATATTTTAGTTGTTGATGATTATAATGAATGGCAGGCGTGTGGGGTGGACGACCCGTGGAGGCAGTGTGCCGAGCTTTCCGTCCCAGGTAGAATGGGGGACTGTTGGTCACTTTTATTCGTTGCTCATGTGGCAAGTCTAGCAAAATAATATTAGACGGCAACTTGATGGGTCGATTGTAACAGGAGCCGAGGCTGCGTGGATCCGGTTCATTAAGTCCTCACATTTTTTTGTCACTTGAGACTGACCGACTAGAAATATGATTATTTTTTATTTTAATTTGAAGGTAGCTCTACGCAGTTGTAGATACCATGTTAACTTATGAATGTTTTTGTTGGTGGGGGTTTTCACGTAATACGAGTATTGCTTTACAATATGCGGCGTTTTGTGGCGGTAATACACAGGAGGGCTGCGCAGCCTTTCCAGAGATATGATGATATGAAGACAAATTGCACATCATTTATGGACAGCAATTACGAAGATGAAAGTAAAGACTAAAAAGTATGCCCTGAGCGTAACCGGAACGTGTCTTAAATAGTAACTAGAAACCTTTCACTTTAACACCATATTCTTTATTACCTTCTATTTGGTGAAAAAATATAAACATGGCACATTTGCGGCAGACTATAACAACACGTACTTAATACACTTGAGTCTACCTCTCTTGTTACTCTGATGTGACAAGCTTCCGAGGCATCCCCGTGGCAGCCAAGTGGCACACCCGCACCTTGACCTTTTCGTAGCGGTACACGAGGGTTTCTCAGGGCCTTGTAATGCGGCTTTTCCTGGGGGGACCTGTCAGACTTCCGACGTCAGCTGCGAGAGTATTAGGTACTGCTATTAAGGTGTGTGTGTGTGTGTGTGTGTGTGTTTAAGATGGAGAGAGACAGACAGACAAAGATATAGCTAGATAGACAAACTTACAGACAGACAGACAAAAACATACTGATACACAGACAGACAGACAAAAACATACTGATACACAGACAGACAGACAAAAACATACTGATACACATACACAGACAAAAACATACTGATACACAGACAGACAGACAAAAACATACTGATACACAGACAGACAGACAAAAACATACTGATACACAGACAGACAGACAAAAACATACTGATACACAGACAGACAGACAAAAACATACTGATACACAGACAGACAGACAAAAACATACTGATACACAGACAGACAGACAAAAACATACTGATACACAGACAGACAGACAAAAACATACTGATACACAGACAGACAGACAAAAACATACTGATACACAGACAGACAGACAAAAACATACTGATACACAGACAGACAGACAAAAACATACTGATACACAGACAGACAGACAAAAACATACTGATACACAGACAGAAAGACGGGAAAAAACATAATGATAGACAGACAGAGACGAACACAAAAGCAGAGAGAGTCAGCATGTGGTTATGGAGTGAACATCGCACACTTCTACACCAAGGCACTGCGCTTTCCCTAGTTCTCCGGTACAGGTGTGGTGAGGCTTAATTGCCCGTGGAAGTGTCACCTTAAATGGAAAACAGTTGGTCGTATTGGCGGCGTTAAAACCTGTGTGTGTGTGTGTGTGTGTGTGTGTGTGCGCGGTTACGCGATAGGCCGCTCCCACAGGTATAGGAGGAGAAAGTGAAGGGGAGGATCCAGGGTCTCCAGGCCAACTATATAGTGAGAAGGGTCGAGCTGGGCCCATATGGAGAGAGAGAGAGAGAGAGAGATTTTCCAGTTCTCACATATATCATTCCAGGCTTTTTGTCTTTAGATTTCTATCAATATCATGTGTCCCATCCATATGTATTTTAAGCATAATTAAAGAAAAATTTATATGGTAACACTTTAGGTCTTTATTCAACACAAAGTCTAAGGGATATAGATAAGTTGCTGGGCAAAATGCAGGTCAAAATAAGCTTGGCGCGACTTTCCAATATGTAACAGAAGCATCTTTTTATTTTGTTAGAATACTGGAAAATGATGAAGAAAATCTGGCTGTAATTACGACCCACGCTAGTTTATAATGAAGTCAAGAGTTCCGAGAAATTTAATCCCTGGTATGTTTTCGTATTTTTTTCGAATTTTTAGTTTCGCTTGTTTTGGAATTATTCAAGTTCTTCGAATATATTGTTGACTTGCATAAAAATGGAATCGTATTTGTTCCATTACGCCATGATTAGAGAGAGAGAGAGAGAGAGTTTTTTGGCAGGTGTATTGCAAAAATATATCGTACCGTCGAATAACAGGTGCTGTGATAGAGAGAGAGAGAGGATTGTTACTACCTGTGCACCTGTTGCCTTTTGTTGGAAAAAGAACAATAAACATTTGACATGCTCGCTATTTGCAGTTATTGCACGGTACGGATGAGACATGTGAAAAGCTGTATTTAAATTGTCGTGTCCCAGATATATGCACAGCTATTCCTGTTTCACTCGTGCAGACTGCCGTGAATGAGAATGGTAGAAATATCAACAACAAAAAATGAGGTGGAATAAAATACAGATGCATGATATATATACATGCAGCCACCTTTGAATTCGGTGTTCCAATTTTTTTGCAATGTTTTTTCAGCGTTTCCATTGTTTATACACACGTGTATAGGTGTGGGTGTGAATGAACTGGGAGAGGAGAGAGAGAGAGAGAGAGAGAGAGAGAGAGAGAGAGAGAGAGAGAGAGAGAGAGAGAGAGAGAGAGAGAAGCGTTGATAGTATGATAGGCATAACATTTTACATAGAAAGGCAAAACATATTACATAAAACATAGGCTATATTTTGGAGTTATGCGTAAGATAACTTCGATAAGGGAGAGAAATAAAGTTAGAGTAAAAAAGCTGAAAAAACAGAATAGATGACAAACAAAGATGTAAAAAAAAAGAATGATATAATGAAAGTTATCATTTGTTCCTTTAAGCCACATATACGAACTCAAAAGTTGAAACTAGAAAATTAATTTGAGTTCAGAACTTGACAAATAATAATATTTGATGCTTAGGACGGTAGTGGTGGTGGTGATAGGGGTGATGGACACATTTCATTACACTGAGCGCCTTGATTAGACCAAGATAACGATAGATAACGCGGCGTGATCGGAAAGTGAGAGAGAGAGAGAGAGAGAAAAAAAAAATAACCCTAATACCCTGATAGGAGTGAATAATTTGTTTTATTATGGTTGGTATTCAGAAAAGAGATACAGAGTCAGATATAAAATCCTTGAAAGTACCAATTTATTTAACGATCATAATTTAGAAAACTCCCTCTCTATCTTACACACACATACTCTCTCTCTCTCTCTCTCTCTCTCTCTCTCTCTCTCTCTCTCTCTCTCTCTCTCTCTCTCTCTCTCTCTCTCTCTCTCTCTCTCTCTCTCTCTCATCGATAACAGTATATAAAGTCAATCGTTCTACGCACCACTTTAACAATATATACCTTAATTGTCTCCTCGTGTTCTTTGTGACCCTACTATCCCAGCCCAGACCCTTCCTCTCTCACATCTTCCTCCTCTTCTTCCTCCCACCCCACCCTTGCTTTGTTCCACCTCACAAACGAACAAGAAGCCAATTACAAGTTGCTAATCTGTATGTCGTGTTGGTGATATTGGATCCCACACCGTATCTGGTGGAATGGAGGGTGGTGTGGTGGTGGTGGAAGGGGTGGTGGGGGTGGTGGTGGATGGGAGAGGGGGTGGAAGGGGTGATGGTGGTGGTGGTGGAAGGGGTTTTGTATGGAGTTTCATAACGGAATGTTGCGCCAGAGAAATGCTGTAATCTTAAATTTTGAGATAGGAGTGTGTGTGTGTGTGTTTTGGTGAGTGGGTTGCTGGAAACGTCACTTGTATGAAATATATATGTAAGTCTATCGTACATATGTTTGGACGGAAGGAAGATGTAGATTAATATTATCTATGACAAAACGTGTAGTACATTATGCCTTAGGTTTCTGTGTATGTTATCAGGTTATTTAATGCTTTGTTGTGTAGGTCAGGCAAGTGTTTCTATCCCCTTCGAGTAGTTCGTCACGTGATTGTTTAGCGACTTTGACGGAAAAAAAAGGTCATCAGTTATTTGTAAATATATAATACTGTAATTTTTTTCTAACTTTTTTTTCTTCATAGCGTTCAAACACCTTTCTCGTGGTCTTATTTTAGATTGGTCTACATTATTGACCTTTATGTTACACACTCTTTTGGTTGTGAGCAGTTTTGTGGAGAATCATGCTTGTCCACTGTATCAATAATTAAGAAAAACTTGCATCTATAAAGTGGGATTGGTTATGAGGAGAAAGTGCGAGGCGAAGGCAGTCATGTCAGGAGACTCAAGCAAAAGGTTATCAGCACACAGCCAAGCACGTCACTGAGGGCGGTGTTTGCAGGACACATTATATTACTTAATGTATTCATAAGTTTGTTTTATTTGTTATATCGACTTTAAAAACAAGAAAAATACCTAACTTGTGCATTCACGTATTTCCTTCTCTCCCACTTCCTCCTCCTTGGCCTCCTTTCCTTCAACTTTTCCTCTTCGAATCGTGAATATTCCCAGCTAACCTTAATTCACGGGACAGGGCCTTTACTTCCTTGTGTTACATTCATCGTCGTCACTACAACTCATTATGCCTCGAGAAATTAGAGAATAGCACTCAAGTTTATTGCCTGAAAACTTGCCATAAAACTTGCAATAGTTTTTTTATTTTTTTTTATATATATATATATATATATACATTTTTTATATTTTTTTAATCTATTTATTTTCTATCATTTATATTTTATTTACTTATTTATTTATTTATTTATTTATTCATTATTATTATAATTTTGTTCTTTTTCTGAAAACTTGCTATAATATGCGCCAGACTGCTTACCTCATGGCACTTTACCTGTTATGCATGATAGTTGTCAGAGTGAAAGTGTCGATTTGATTACACTTTTTTTTCTTGTAAAGCCTTGTACTTGTCTTTTCATTTCTTATCTCCGAAATATATCTGATTTGATTACATCTATAATAATATAAGCGAAAGTGTGTGTGTGTGTGTGTGTGTGTGTGTGTCCGCTCTAGGTTCCATCCCCAGTGGCGCAATCCCATCATATGGCACATTTTGGAACCAGGTTGACCAGGGGAAGGTTTTAAGCCCACTTATGGGATGATCCGATCACTTTTTTTTTCTTTTCTTTTTTTAGCAGCCTATTAGCGAGAATTGTGAGAAAAAAAAGTGGGTTGCGAGAATTGAGGAAACCTTGATGTAGGGTGATGGGTAATGGGTGAGTGAATGGGTGGGGTGATGGGTAATGGGTGTGGGGTGATGGGTGAGTGAATGGGTGGGGGGTGATGGGTGAGGGAATAGGTGGGGGATGATGGGTAATGGGTGAGTGAATGGGTGTGTGGTGATGGGTAATGGGTGAGTGAATGGGTGGGGGGTGATGGGTAATGGGTGGGTGAATGGGTGGGGGGTGATGGGTAATGGGTGAGTGAATGGGTTGGCGTTAATATATACATTTCTACATCCATGATTTCAGGAAAGTTAGAAGGGGCTATCTGGAGAGTCTGTGTTTGGTGGGCCGAAGCCCACCAATAGCCCTCCGCAGGAGCTAGCCAAAAAGTCCGCCCGGAGGGCGGCTTTGCGGATAGTGAATGATATAAGAGAATGTTTACCCTGAAAAAAACACTGTATACGTTATCTGACCTCAGGTGTTCCAAGGCTCCCGATATTTGCCGGTGATTATATTGACAGTCAAGTGTGTCTTTATAACTTAACGTACTTCCCATTCTTAACTTATTCCTTCATTTACTTATTGTACTTACCTTATTAACCTTCTTTCCTTAACTTATCGTACCTTTCCAATCAAGGCGTCTATCCAGTCCCACTCAAGGACTTTACGTCCGCGACGTAATTAAGTTTTACGTATACGCGACGGACTTCCGCGGTCTTTTTGTTGCTTCTTTGTGTTTGTGACCTATTGTTGTCTTTGTTAGTCTGTTACTCCCAGGTAATGAGATGGAAGGCCAGAAAAGGTCAGTGATGTATTTCAATATACTAATTAGCTTGTGTGTGTGTTTTTTGTTTCTCTTTTTTTTTTCTCTTTCAGTTACTTTTCTATTTCTCCCCTTTTATACTTAACATTTCCCATTATACTAGATCAGCTTTTGCATGACCTTTTTTCCCCTCCCTTCCCTATCTTCATTTTAAAATAATTTTTCTGGCTGGCCTTTCTTTCCTCATGTTCCCCCTTCTCTCTCTCTCTCTCTCTCTCTCTCTCTCTCTCTCTCTCTCTCTCTCTCTCTCTCTCTCTCTCTCTCTCTCTCTCTCTCTCTCTCTCTCTCTCTCTCTCTCTCTCTCTCTCTCTCTTTGCACTGGGATGAAAGAGTCACCTTTCAATTTTTTTTTTATGGGTAACTATAAAGTCAGCCTCCGGAGAGTACTGAAAAATACGAGAGGGGGAAAACGATAACGTGTTGGGCTTACAATATATAAATGTTTATATAGTGGAGGACGGAGGCGAGTTGTGTGGGTCAGGTGGATTAATTTAGAGTGTACGAGGAATGTTGTACGCGGTGGATAGTTACTGTAGAGGATTAATAAGTGCTTGATATGACCTGTAGGAGTGGATTTTACTCGTATAGTTATTGGTTTAGATTCTCTCCGGGTAAGGGACCGTGGTAGCAAGGTAGAATCTGCTCATTGTTCTGTATCTGGTTACAGGTTAGTGTAATACTTGTTTTCTTTTAGCGGGGTGAGTGGTTGTGAATGTGCAGCAGGAAGTAATATGTTCAGTAGGTTAGCAGGAGATTGGTGAAGGAAGAAAGAAGTGGAGTCGAAAGGGGAGGTGTGGACAAGGTAGAATTCAGGCCACCTTTTGCTACACTCGCTTTCCTCTATAGGCGTTCTAGTTTTTGCCTCTGTCGCTCCCTTTCTCTAGTCGCCCACCGTCCCTTGCCTCCTGGACACAACTGCACTTCCGCATCGCCATCGTTCATATTTTCTGTGTGTACTCTGCGCCTGTCTTTACCTCCATCCCGCCCATAACCTTCTCCCCTTCCTCTCATATGGCTCCCCAAACACTCCTCACTTCCCTTCCCTCCTCCTCTCTTCCCTTGCCCAAATCGTGATCTAAACATTTAGATCCCTTCCTCCTCCCTTACCTACCCTTCTTCCCCCTTCATAAACGGCTTGTCTGTCTTCCCACGACCGCCACGAGACAACAGGTGGGCGAGATCACACTGTTACTTAACCACTAGACGAGGGAGACATACGACGAACATGCGAGTGACAATTGAGTCTTGCATTTATCTGCACATAACAGCCTCTACCCTCTCCTGCCACACTCCTACCTCACTACCTACGCCTTCTCCACTCTCATTCCCATTTGCCTGCTTCCATGGCCTTCCCCACTCCCTTCTGCGTACTTGGTTGTGAGAGGCGTGGTTGGGCCCCTTTTCGTGACGCTCGTGACCCCGAACAAAGTCCCCCAGAAACTCTACTCCGCACATTTACGCTTTACTTCGCACATTTACGCAGAGTCGAAGCAAGTTTTCGTTTTTCTCCTTCAGTCCACACGACCCACAGCCAACCAGCGCCTTCTTCAATTGAGATTCTAGACTGGTGTTGCTTAGTATATATATGTAATGTGGAGAGAGAGAGAGAGAGAGAGAGAGAGAGAGAGAGAGAGAGAGAGAGAGAGAGAGAGAGAGAGAGAGAGAGAGAGAGAGAGAGAGAGAGAGAGTATGTGTGTGTGTGTGATTTATGTCGGGCACAGTCATGATAAGCTGCCCAAGGATGGTTAATTAAGGTTTGGGAACGTAACACATCCTCTACTTTGATCTTCTATGGTGTCGAGAGCACTTTCTCCTCTACAGTGGCTGGTCAGCTTTCTCCGGTCTTTCCATCTTGACATCAATCAATTGCCTCGATAATTATGTGCTATTTGCTGCATGATTCATTTTCGCGTTATGGAAGTTGTGAATTGACTATTTATTTATACGAAAAACAGAAAAACTAATTACCAAAATTTATTTCGAAAGGACGAATTTGCAAGGTTGTGGAATGCGAGTTTCGTGTGTGTGTCTCTGTGTGTGTGTGTGTGTGTGTGTGTGTGTGTGTGTGTGTGTGTGTGTGTGTGTGTGTGTGTGTGTGCTCTCGCTCTTGCTCCATTCAGATCCACCTGCCCGCCCCGCTGTAATCCACTGTGGACTGTTCATTAGGAAAGCCTGCATGAGAGAGTGGCTGGCGGGAATTGGGTGAGGGGGTCCCGTGGCTTATTGAATAGGCGTATTTAAGTTCGCCCTCATATACACACGCAACACACACACACACACACACACACACACACACACACACACACACACACACACACACACACACACACCACACACACACACACACACAACACACACACACACCACACACACACACACACACACACACACACACACACACACACACAGAGTCACACACACGCGGTTTCAGTAGCAGAAAATGTAGGAACTTGCATATTAATCTCTCTCTCTCTCTCTTCTCTCCTTCTCTCTCTCTCTCTCTCTCTCTCTCTCTCTCTCTCTCTCTCTCTCTCTCTCCTTCTCTCTCTCTCTCTCTCTCTCTCCTCTCTCTCTCCTCTCTCTCTCTCTCTCTCTCTTTTATCGTGAACTTGGCCTTTACCATTCCATCTTGCTTTCCCTCCTCTCTCTCAGTCCTTTCCTCTCTTCTCTATGACATTCTTTCATTCCATTTCAATTACTCTTCCTTTCTTCGTTTCATTACTTTATTCTCGTTTCATGTGGTTTCCATTTTTCTGCCATTTTGCATGTGTATAGTTTATGCTTTCTTCTCGTGTCCCCTTTCTCCTTTCTTAATTATTTCACCTCTATCCCTGTGTCTTGTTAATCCAATTATGTTTTTCTCCCTCTTTCTTTTTCTCTTTCTCCTGTCGTTCAAACCGTTTTAATATTTTGCACTTTCTCTCTCTCTCTCTCTCTCTCTCTCTCTCTCTCTCTCTCTCTCTCTCTCTCTCTCTCTCTCTCTCTCTCTCTCTCTCTCTCTCTCTCTCTCTCTCTCTCTCTCTCTCTCTCTCTCTCTCTCTCTCTCTCTCTCTCTCTCTCGTTAACACTAATGAACGCACGATTAAAAGAAAAATTGAGGTAATATAATTATTCACATACATATTCTAATCAATCATACGCCCGTTATCAGTGTAATCATATCTGTTTGTTTATGTGTAACGGGTCACTGGTGGGGTTTTGAAGTGGTGGGGAAGGGTGTGGGGGTCGAGGGGAACAGGTAATGACAGGTGTAGGGAGGAGGAGCAGTGGTGGTGGTGGTGGGGACGCAACGAGGCTCTGTGCAGGATAGAGTTTTCAAAAATAGAAGAGTTTTTGCAAATCACCGTAAAGCGGGATTGTCAGGGTGAGATTTTTTAAGCATACGAAGGGTTTGTAGGGAATGTGGGCGGTGGTTTGGCCTGTTTGCTTGCTTGCTTGGTTTAGTTATACCACATACGCCGCATTGTATAATTGTTCTGAGTCTTCTTTTTTCATGTGGTTTCTACTGCCTCTTCTGATGTCTCTGCCGTCGTCATAAGCAGTATTAGTTAAAATATTAAATTTTGGTGTTGATACCATTCAGTGAA
>JACEEZ010022457.1:82500-85000 GCA_016584305.1 Chionoecetes opilio | reverse complement strand
AAGTGGCCTTGAAAGTTTTCTTCGTTATATTATGCCTTATCTCCTTCCCCTTCCTCTTCTCCTCTCTCTCTCTCTCTTTTCTCTCTCTCTCTTCTCTCTCTCTCTCTCTCTCTCTCTCAAATATCTATCTTTATCTTAAATTACATCCTCATAAACCCAAAAAGTCTATCGGGGGAAGAGAGGGAGAGGAGAGAGAGAGAAGGGGGGAAAAGGGGAGAGGAAAAGAGAGAGAGAGAGAGAAGTGTAAAAATGATACAAAGATAAATTCACATTTACCCACCGTTTTATCTAAACGCCTAAACCTTCCTCCTCTTCTCCTGCATGAACTTTTCCTCCCTTTCCTTCCCTCTTTTTTTGTCTCCCTTTTCTCAGGGGGAACCTTACACTTGCTATCCTGTCCTCCCTCTATTTGAACCCCCCCACCCACACCCCAAAACCAAAAACACCCAACCACCCAAACCCCACAAACCACACCCCACCGATTCCTTAACCACTTGTTATCACGCCAAAAAAAAAACAGTCCTAACCCAAAACCCACCCAAAACAAAAAACCACCTCCCCTTTCCCTTTCCCCTTTTACTTTCACTATCCTCCTTTTTCTCTTTCCCCTTCTCCTCTTCTCCTTGCCCCCTCTTCTCTCTTCCCTTTTTTCTCTCTTCTCCCAGGGCTTTTTTTTCCCCCTCCAACTTCCCTCTCATCCCTCACTTTTTATCTCAATGCACTCCTTTTCACTCTCTTTGTAGTGGTTCTTACTTGGTAGCTTTTCCTTGATCTTTTTTTCCTTCTTTCCTTTCCTACTTCTTTCTTTCCGTTTTTTGCTCCTGCTTTTGTTGTCCCTCTTATTGTCTCTTTGTTTGCTTAGTCGTTCATTCACCTCTCACTTTTTTTAGTTGCATTTGTGTCATTCTTGTTTTCACTGTCCTTTCTTTGTCTCATTCATTGTCCACCTAAATTACTCACTCACTCACTCACTCACCTATTAACTCATACACTCTTACTTAGCGTGTTTTATTTATTTACTCAATCACATAATCCATAATTCAGTGGCTTTTTGAACCCCCATCTGCTTTATCCTGGCCTGTTCTCACTTCTTTCTGGCACACTATTTCACTTACGTCTTCCCCTTCCCTTTTATTCAATCACTCTTGCCTTCTCTCCCGCCCGCTGACGTCCACTCCTCTCTCCCTCTCCCTCTCCCTCTCCCTCTCCCTCTCCCTCTCCCTCCCTCTCCCTCTCCCTCTCCCTACCTCTTCCTCCCTCCCTTCCTTCGTTCTTTTTCTCACCCTCACACCTCCTAACGTCCACCTTCTTTTCCCTTCCACTCAATCACTTTTTATCCCTTTCTCCCTCCATCCACATTCTCATCCTCCACTCCCTCCCTCTCAACCGCCACCCTCTCTCCCTTTTGTGGTTTTGGTATTTCATCCACTCACATACTCACCCACCCTGTCATTCACTCACTCTCACTCATTGAAGGCCCGTCCAGACTAGGGCTCATGAGGCTGGCGGTGAGGCTGGCGGAGTTGTAAATCGAGGTTTTCAACACCGCGCGCGTCGTGTGGAGCGAATCCAACCCTTCCCGATTCGAGGGACGTGTTGCAGTTCCCCAGTGCTGCCCATGATGTATTATCAAAATACCAGATGAATAAGATGATATTTAGGAAGACTGAACATCCACATCTTCACGAGACATTACTGCGTCTCATGAATAAATAAATTACAGTATACTATAAGCAAGAATAAGATAATGATACCAAAGCGAAATAGTGCATAAAAAAAAATTCCTCTCTCACCTTTTTTTATTCAACTCTTGTTATTCATTTTTTTTTGCTTGCACTGCATGTTTATTTACTGTCCCCGAAGCAAAAACACTTTTCCGATTCTGACGGTATAGGATTACGTCACAATGCAAAAAATTTAGGGGTCAAAAATTGAAATGAACACAATAAAAATCTTGTGACGGAGCGTCGCCTCCCTGCCATGGCGGTGAGGCACAGTCTGGTCGCGCAGGTCGTATTTCAACACATCCACCAGCCTCACCGCCAGCCGCATGACCCCTAGTGTGGACAGGCCTTGAATCACTCGCTCACTCCCTCGTATGTCCCTCTCTCGCCCAAACTATCATTCACTTTCTCTATTGCTTCACCTTTCCTTCCCTGTCCGTCTGCTTTCCGCCCTTCAATAAGCAAATATACTACGTTCTCGTGTTACCTCTTGCTTTTGCTTCCTTATTGTTCCGATACTCGCTCTCTTTCCAGTCCAAATTTTCGTTGTCGGTCTTAGCATCAATCTTCTAACTCTCGTCTCTGAGTTCTCCATTTCTCTTTAGCTCTGTTTCTTTTTTTTTCCTTTCATTGCCATCCTGTCTCCTACATTTCCCTCTATGCATGCCCCTGCCTCTTTTTACTGCCTTTATCTCCCTTGCTCTTATGTCCTCATCGAGAGAGAGAGAGAGAGAGAGAGAGAGAGAGAGAGAGAGAGAGAGAGAGAGAGAGAGAGT
>JACEEZ010022457.1:67500-80000 GCA_016584305.1 Chionoecetes opilio | reverse complement strand
TCTCTATCATTTTTTACTTCTGACAGCTTCCCAACTTTTTCTTTCTCCTTTCCCTTCTTTCCTCTCGCTCCAATTAACAATATCTCCTCCAAAGCCTTTAGAATTTCTGAAGGCTTTGATCTCTATAGTCGTCCTTACCAGCCTCATCATCGCGTCCTCCATCCAGCAAGTCCCACGCCCTCCTGACTCCCTGCTCTCGTCAGCGTCTTGGTCCTCCTTCCTCTAAGCACCTCTTTGGTCCCCTTTTCCTCCGTCTCCTTCCTTAGGTCACGCCACATCACCCTCATGCATCACGGGCTCCCCTCTCCCGTCTTCCCCTCATTCTCCTTCCTTGCTCTTCCCCTCACTCTCCTTCCTTGCTCTTCCCCTCACCCTCCTTCCTTGTTCTTCCCCTCACCCTCCTTCCTTGCTCTTCCCCTCACCCTCCTTCCTTGCTCTTCCCCTCACCCTCCTTCCTTGCTCTTCCCCTCACCCTCCTTCCTTGCTCTTCCCCTCACCATCCTTCCTTGTTCTTCCCCTCACCCTCCTTCCTTGCTCTTCCCCTCACCCTCCTTCCTTGCTCTTCCCTCTGACGCACTCTTCCCCTCGTCTCCCTGGGTCACTCTCCTCCAGCGCCCAAGTTTCCCCCATCCCTAAACCACTTACTCTTGTTACTCCCTTTGGACGGCTCACTTTACATCTCCCCTACACCACTTACGCTTCTCTTCCCCAGGGACTAATTGTCTTCACTCCTCCATCCCTATACTCCTGTACTACTCCTTGCCCCCTCTCTTGACTCGCCCCTTCGAACACTTCTCTTCACCTCTCCCCGGTACCACCCCCATCGCTCACCGGGCCGGCCCCTGGCGAGTCACACCGTTTGGCCACGTGCCAATAAGACGCTTCAGTGAATCTCTTTCCCTCCTGCCTGTAGTCCTCATGCTTCTCCTTCACCTTCTCATAGGTATAAAATGGTTCTTCTCTTACTGACCGTTCAGTTGGTGTCCCATTATTTCTGCCTTCGTTACACTTCTCACTCTTTCCTCTAAATGTCTCTACTCTGTAACGTCTTTGAACCCTCCCTCCCTCCCTCCCTTCCTTCCTCTCTCCAGTAAAGGTTTCTCCCTCCCTGAGGCGCTCACTCTCTCCCTCGTGGTGCCTGGCTGGCGGGCAACGGAGACACAACGGCCCAGAAACATTTAGGATCGCGTAAACCCGTTGGTTGGTCGCTGGCATTTCGATGGGTTATAGCAGTCACCATCCCTAGCCCTCTCCATCCTCCTTCATCATTGCTAGCCATTTTCTCCTATTCCCTTCTCCCTTCATCCTCTCTGCCCTTTCCCAGAATACTTCGAGAGTCTTGGTTCGCAAATTCCGTCCAAAAATAATGGTCTCTTGGAACAAATCTAGCGTTAAAAGGTCCTATTTGTGGCCACCCCTGACGCGAGACGAGATGTTATTTGAGGCGCTCCTTCGTTAGTCTCAGCTTTTGTCCCCTACATTCTTCCTGTCTTTTTTCTGAAGTGATGTTTTGTGTTGTTCAGGTGTCCTAAGGGCCTCCTGACGGTCTAGCGGAGTGGAGGCTGACGTGAAGGAGGACTTGAGCAAATTATTTACGCTAAGACTGACGTAAAGGTGAAGTACTTAGCGAGCAAAAATAGAAACCCGGTCAGTTACATCAGATAAAGAAGAGTAGTCTGGAAGGTGGCGACTTTCTTCTTTGTGGAGTCAGCGTCATTAGCAGGGAACGCGGCAACACCCGTCCGTCAGTCAGGCAGGCACACAGTTAGCGTAGTCAGGCAACCACATCATTATTCTGTCAGTCGTTCAGATAGCCAGCTAGTTAGGCAAAAAAACTAAGTAACTAACAAACCAGTCCAGCAGTCCATCCAGCCTGTCAACACCATAAGCCAGTATATCCAGGCCCTTAACACTACCTTAGTCGCCAACAACCAGCCTACTAACCAGCAACCTTACTCACCAGTTAACCACTAGTCCAACCAAAAAGTTACCCTAATAGCAACACACAAGCCACACGGCCAGCCAGATCAGACTCCTGCCTCTCCCACCGCGCTGAATTTGTGCTTTGCAATGACACTTTTTCTAAACCTTGGAAACCTAACATGGTCCATCCCACTGACGGTTTCGACACGCACCATTGGGGAAGCGAATGATTGAAGTTTACGAGCAGAATTTTACCCCGCGATTCAATAACAGGTCATCCTAATCCCCGGGGGAAGGAAGAGAGTCAGGATTTTTTACGGGAAATGTACCAGTGGAGCGAGAGCGGACAGGGGGCATTGGGAAGAGCCGGTTCGGGTTAGGGGAAGGAGTGGATGTGGAAAGCGAGAAAGTTGGGGTCAGGAGAGGATACAGTTGGGGTCAGGCGAAGGTTTGGGCTTGGAGAAAAGAACAATGATGGAGTGGCTCGGTAGGTAATGTCAGGTCACAACGGGTCAATACGAAGGACAAATATCTGTTGAGGACAAGTTGGAGGAGGCGTGTGTTGTGGAGGAGTTACAACGATTGTCAAGATAGATGCAACAGCTTTCGGGAATGTGCAGCGGGAGGTAAATGCTCTTAGCTTGAGGAAGAGGGCAAGGCAAGAAAGGCGATGAAGCAGGAGAGAGGGGAAATGGAGAGAGGTAAGGTAAGAGGGAGGGAAGAGGGAGAGGGGTCGTCACAATTTCTACATGAGAGAGGGTTTTGGACGCCAGCCAGGACATAGGTGGGGTTGGGGTTGAGGGGGAGGGTGGGGTGGGGGTGGGGGTTCCGTGGTGCTTCCCCCTCTTCTTTCCATGCAACCTCCACCCCCCAAACCCCCCCTGCTTCCCCTCCCCCCACAGAGCTGTCACACGCCACCACACCCTCCACCCCACCGTGGCCTTCATCCCAACGCGGCAGCAGCATCCTCCGTGTTCAACTCTCCAACCCAACTTCCAACCCTTCCACCCGCCCTCCTTCCCTCCCTCACCCACGACAGCTGTTTGTGGCTGTTCTCTTCATACAATGCCATTGTTGTTTTTATAACTGATCACTATATTTTCACAACCACATTTCAATATTCATGCACGCACACGCACATGCATACACAGTTACACACGCAATACAAAAAAAATCTGGCACGTGCACTCGAACACACACACACACACACACACACACACACACACACACACACACACACACACACACACACACACACACACACACACACACACACACACACACACACACACACACACACACACACACACACACACATATTCAAAATTGCCATATGCGAAGCCCAATATCGAGCAGGACGGTCCTCTTCGTGTTGTTTCCCTCGCGCGAGACTCCATTGCCGAGGCCTCATTCTATTTATTACACTCTGAATTGTCGAGAATTGTCGAATTGGCGCATACTACCTCCATGCTTTGGCGACTCTCTCATGGATGTTTCTCTGGTCCTGTGCCTCAAGTACATGGTTGAACTCGCGAATATGCAAATGTTGGCCTGGAACACACTGGAAAGCTTGTCCTACATCTGCACTTGAACCCAGAGCCAAGTTAGGACTACCCACGGAGACGTTATTCTATCTCACTTTTTTTTTTTTTTTTTTATCTCTCACCTGCCCTTCTCCACATCCTTTACCCTCTCTCAAACACAGATTAATTAACGGAGGAAGGGGTAATAAAAAATAGTTCGTAATAATAATCTCTAAATTTCATGGTTATCAGTGTTAGAAGGCATAAATATCATAGCAAGGTATTTCTGTCCCTAAATGTTCATCACTTTTCACTTAGTTTCAGTTGATGACTGAGGTTGATGTGGATGAGCGTGGACTGACCTTGTGGTGGAACTTTATACGTATACCGGACATGGACGTATTTATGTGTGTGTGGTGTGTGTGTGTGTGTGTGTGTGTGTCTGTGTCTGTGTGTGTATGTGTGTGTGTCTGTGTGTGTGTGTGTGTGTGTGTGTGTGTGTGTGCTAGGGAAATGGAAGGTCGTGTGCCAAACATCCGGTAAATGTATACCTGACATTCAATACGGACATGTCTAACGTCTGTATTATGCATTGACACATGGAATTTATAATGCATGTCTCCATTTTACATGCTTAGTTTTTCAATAAAGATATCTGCAAGGGAATTATAGCCTTTCACACATGAATTTTAGTATAATTACAGAACAAGAAGGAAGTCCAAGGCGACTGTTTAATTGCTTTATCACCATTTCCCAGCTTCCACTCCACCCTCCTAACCACTGCCACTCACACACAGAATAGGCTCAACACACCTCTGTTTACCCCTTTTCTTGCTGCCCGGCCATCCGTACTCTCACCTTTGTAGCATCGCAGCACCACGTTGTAATGCGGGGCCAACATGGACTTGGTCTTGGTGTGGGAGGCTTCTGTCCCGTCTTCAGGTACTGTTGCGGCTTTTTTACCGGCACTCTCCCCCATACAGTTTCCTTTTCCGTAGAGGTACGGATAGGTTGGCTGGGTACACTTACTCAAAAAAGTTGATGACCCTTTTTTGGCAGTCGAATGTCCTTTAAGCACTCACTAGTTCTTCACACAGACTACCTCCAGTCAAGTACTCCACCCGGCTTGGTGCACGGTACAATCCTGAACTTGACCTGTGACCTTTACACTCGTCGTAATGTCACCAGGAAGTGAGTGCTATGGTGACGTGCACGGGGTGTGTTTTTGTGTCACCCTCATCCTTTCTTTTTTGTCTATTGTCTCTACGTGACAACAATATCCCGTTTCCGGTGAAACTAGGAAGTCCTACAGCTCGGTATGTGAGAAAAGGATATATTATGGCGCCTTCTGTCCTACTCACCTCTGAAAGCACTATAGGAGGGATTGTAAACTTAAGCCCGTTACCTCGTCCCTTCATAGTATTTAAAGACCATTACATTCCCTTAGCCGAACACCTCCCTTCCCTAATCCTTCCTTCCGCTCTACTCCCCTCCTCCTCCTCTCCTCCTCCTCCTCCTCCTCCTCCTCCTCCTCCTCCTCCTCCTCCTGCTCCTCCTCCTCCTCCTCCTTCTCTCCCCATTTCCCATCACGTAACCCTCCAATTATCGCCTCCAGCCAAGCGTTGTGATCCCGGCGTCTCCTCAAAGCGCCTCGTCACCGAATCATCAGTCTCAGAGCACGGTCTTGGAACCTGGAAAAATAAGGGTTCGATCTGTTCTCAAAATAAAAGTGAAAGAGAGAGAGAGAGAGAGAGAGAGAGAGAGAGAGAGAGAGAGAGAGAGAGAGAGAGAGAGAGAGAGAGAGAGAGAGAGAGAGAGAGAGAATTATTCAAAGCTCTCATAATTCATTTACCGTGTCCTTGCGTCCTCCCCTCCTCCCCCCCTATTGTCGTGTTACTTTTAAAAGATTCAAAGGTTTTCTATTTTCAGTGTAATCCTCCTGACTTTTTCGTAAGATCATTCGAGTCTGTTTAGGTAGGAGAGGAAATTATAATGGTGGTAATATCAATTGAAGTAAATATAGTAGTAGAGTATTGTAATAGTAATAGTAGTAGTAGTAATGGTGGTAGAAGAAGTATCAATAGTGTTATATTATTCTTTTGCCATTAGTATGATTGTTATATATTTGAGCGTGGAGTTAAGGGGAAGGTTGGTTAATCAAAACACACCTGATGGAAGTTTATAGGAGTGACTGAACTGTTGCTTAAGAAGAGGGTCAGAAGCGTTAGTTCACAGGGCGTGGCTAATCCAGTCGACCCTGTAATCCTTTCCAGTAGCACGTATAAGCTGATCCACAACGCAAGTTTTTAAGAGTTTCATACCTGTGTTGTAAGGACTCGGAGGCAATGTACGGTTAATATCTGATCCACTTTCTCTGGACTTGATATTACTCCAATGGCGGGTACAATTTTTTTCTTTACCTGTATGTTACATTGAAAGAGTTTAAAGATAAAGTCTCTGTGTGTTATATGTAATTTTATGTGGCCTAGTGGCGAGTGAAGATAATGGGTTCATGATGTGGAATTCGTAAAGTGTTTTGAAAGATTCCGAAATATTTTTTGGAAGAGAGAGAGAGAGAGAGAGAGAGAGAGAGAGAGAGAGAGAGAGAGAGAGAGAGAGAGAGAGAGAGAGAGAGAGAGAGAGAGAACATTGCCCAGCCATTCTGCCTATATACGTGTAACAGCGTCGTATTTCTCCGTATATATCCTTAACGTGGTAGCAGCCTTCTTTTGTGTGTGGAAAAATTGCTACTAAAAGCTTAAAATGAAAATCAAGAGGAAAACGCTCATTAATCGCCTCCTGGAAAGCATCGCCTCCTGGAAAGCAGACACCCAAAGATTCCCGAAACGAGTTGGTGTTATCTTGATATTCCTTTATACTGAAGTTGATACCAAAGTAATGTAAAAACAAGCATATAATAGATTGTTTCATAGCCCAACAGTGAAAGGGGAGAGAAAGTGAGGGTACTGGTTAGCTCATGTACTACCGAGGTGGGTAGAATAGGTATGATAGTAAGTAGAAAGTTGGGTACGACAAGGCAGTGGGAGAGGGAAAGCTTACACATGTATACGAGCATTGTCGAGCAACCATGAAAATGTGTATAGAAGAGAATGAAAGTATGTACAGCATAGCGGCGAACTATGTAACAAGACACCTCCTGAACTAAATTGGCCCACCCTTCATTTTATATTCTCTTAACTGTCATAAAAACAAAAGAAAATAAGGAAGCTACATGAGGACGTGAGACCTACACGAGGTAGTTCCTGTCTTCTTTATAAGGGCTGGCAACTAAGCGGGCTTTTTGTTACTTTTTTTTTTTTGCCGTTGGCCAGTCCTTTGTGATGTAAAAAAACAAAAACAAAAAAACAGAGATTCAAAACATACTCTCGTTCGAAATGCAAATTTTGAGGTAAAAGTAGACAGACAGGAAGCTTACTACCGGGGCCCTGATTGAGGTGACAGCTTCTCGTCGACGTGTATTGATGTGTGTTGGAGATAAACGTTGATGTGGATTGATAGGTTATGTATGTTTGTGTGTGTTGTGTTGTATTGTTTTGTATTGTTGTGTATTTCCGTGGGGGGTGGGGGGTGCATATGCGTGGGTGTTTCGCTCGCTCGCGTGTCTGCAATTCTGTTTTAGTACACGTGCAAAATTCAGCCGACACATATTTCCATGCCGGTACAAATATTTTGCTGTGTAAATGCGAGCGTATAAATATAGAGGTTTTTTTACTACGAATGTTATCGCCTATTGTTCTTTTTGGTCCTGTTTGAGAGAGAGAGAGAGAGAGAGAGAGAGAGAGAGAGAGAGAGAGAGAGAGAGAGAGAGAGAGAGAGAGAGAGAGAGAGAGAGAGACATATGACGGTGGAATCCTGTGATGAGATACAGTAAGTACTGCACATCTGTGCCACGCTTTACCGTCGCGTGCACGCGGTGAGGGGGGGAAGGACCTTTGGCCACCTGTTGGTGGATAAGCGGCAAACAGGCTTCTCAATCTCCCGACATTCAGTTCCTGCACATCACTAGGCCATTGACATCAGCTGACTCGCACCCCCCCCCCCCCCCCCCACCGGCAAAACCTTTAACGCAAACAACAGACGAGAGAGAGAGAGAGAGAGATGAGAGAGAGAGAGAGAGGAGAGGAGAGAGAGAGAGAGAGAGAGAGAGAGAGAGAGAGAGAGAGAGAGATGATCTGACGCGTGTATTGTCATAATATACATACAAAGGTGTTGCAGCACGTGTCATTATTGATGCTAGATATATTAACGTCAGCTGTCATGCGCTGATTTAGTAGTGTGAAGTACAGCTGCTGCAACAATCGCATGTGTCTGTACAATTACAAAGCGAAAGTACAACTAATCAGAGGCTAGAGCGGCTTTCTGATAAAACTGATCTGCTTCCTCGGTCCTTTTCTCGATTATTGTTTTTAGCAAATATCAGCACAATTGTATTATCACTGAATATTGAAATTATCATCGACAAGGACGGTAGATTTTACGTGAACTAAAGAAAATTTTGACATATCTTCAGCATTCAGAAATTATTTAAAGCCCCATGGTATAAAGACAGCAAGGGTGATAGTGTTACCATGGATAGGAGAAAGTAAAACCATGAATCGTTAATTTTAGTGAAGAATTAAAATGTTAACAGCACATCAGCATGATAAACAATGGTCTTAAGGGCAGAAGGAAACCAGATAAAACTTAAAACCCGAGGCAAAAGTTCAGTTGGAGCAGCGGAGGGAAGCTACTTAATTCCAAATCTTTACGGAGCATAGCATCTGTGGGAAGCAACGTATGGGCAGCGGCAGGAAGACTTTAGTTCTGGCACCAGCAAGGGGAAGGAATAAGAAGAGGAAGATAACGAAAAAGTAAAAGGAAGAAGAGTAGGATGAGAAGGGTAACGATGTATCTCTATGAGGGTAGCATAGAAGTGGCTTAACAAGATACATGTACCACTAAATCCCTTGCCCTGCTTCCTCCGTCACCTCGCTGCACTGTAATGAAAAGAAACAGTATGGAGAGAGAGAGAGAGAGAGAGAGAGAGAGAGAGAGAGAGAGAGAGAGAGAGAGAGAGAGAGAGAGAGAGAGAGAGAGAGAGAGAGAGAGAGAGTCACGCATTTTGGTTACATACCCCCTTTACTTACGTATGTTAAAAGCTTTGTTAATTATATAGTCTATTATAAATAAGTCCATCTATTAATCAAACTCCTATGCTATATGTGCCTAAGGGACACGTGGGCGAGTGGCGCGTTATGAAGGGCAGGGAGAATAAAAGTAGTGACGGAAAGGATACACAGAATGCCAAAATTAAGTATATCACGATTAGGAGGGTTTTTTTTTCTCTCTCTCTCTCTCTCTCTCTCTCTCTCTCTCTCTCTCTCTCTCTCTCTCTCTCTCTCTCTCTCTCTCTCTCTCTCTCTCTCTCTCTCACGATGAAAAAATATTTAAAGTTACAAATGAAATATAGGCTATTCTGGTGTTTGTGTCAGGTGAATAGTATATCGTGTTGTAAGGTGAGAGGATCGTATAGACAGGGAGCTACCGGAAGCACAGGTGGGGAAGGCACATCATGGTAGCAAGTGAAGGTGGTGATGGGGTAGAAATACGGTGAGAAACAATGTGTATAGTGGAGTGAATAGGAGAGCCTGGGAAGAAACAGTGGGGTGAAGGAAGGCAAGGAGGAGTACAGGAGGTAAATATTGTCGTCTGTGAGAGGAGGGAGAGGTGTGTTCTTGATCAAAGTGAGCGTGGCTAAGGAATGGGTAGTGTGTGTCAAAGCCAGTAAATAAGAGTATTACTTATTTACCTATTTACTGGCTTTATTTACTTAATGGACCTATTTACTGGCTTCATTTACTTACTGGACCTATTTACTGACTTCATTTACTTACTGGACCTATTTACTGGCTTCATTTACTTACTGGACCTATTTACTGGCTTCATTTACTTACTGGACCTATTTACTGGCTTCATTTACTTATTGGACCTATTTACTGGCTTCATTTACTTACTGGACCTATTTACTGGCTTCATTTACTTAATGGACCTATTTACTGGCTTCATTTACTTACTGGACCTATTTACTGACTTCATTTACTTACTGGCTTCATTTACTTAATGGACCTATTTACTGGCTTTATTTACTTACTGGACCTATTTACTGGCTTCATTTACTTAATGGACCTATTTACTGGCTTCATTTACTTAATGGACCTATTTACTGGCTTTATTTACTTACTGGACCTACTTACTTATTGGACTTATTTACTGGTTGAGGTATGCGAGGGGAGGATAAGGATGTAGTAAGGTAGTAAAGATTGGGGCAACAGCTGGCACGGATGCCCTCTGATTGATACAGTTGCCACGTTGTGTTATTGTAGTGGTGACGACTTGTTCACTTCCCATCCCTCTCTTCCACTTCCTTCCCATCTTCTAATCAAACCCGGTGGATAGTTAAGTGGCGGAGCATTTATCACCTCATCATCACCAGTTTTACAAGAACCTCATCATCACCAGTTTTACAAGAAGTTAACACTCGTATTTTCTTTCCATTTCGTAATTAGGGCCACATTCTCCCTTACTATCCTCTTTTTATACCCATCACTTCTGTATATGTTTCTACCTCTCTCTCTCCCCCCTTCATCCCTGTCTTCGCTTCCTCCTCTTCCATCTTCCGTTCCCCAGCATTATCTTCCACCATATATTCGCGGCCCTATCAATCAATCATTCTCCTTCCCTCCTCCTCCTTCGTCTTAGCTGAGAAGGTCAATATTTGTGGCGGGGATATGCGTCTATACCCATCCGAGGCTCTCAATGGAAAACCCTCCATAACAAGCAGAGGGTTCTTTGCGATAAACAGACGTCTATACAGTAGTGAAGCATTTCCTCATAGTATATAGAGAGGTCCCTTCAATGTACGTAACAGGGTCTCCAAGAGTAAAGAGAAGACCCAAGACCCCTTTCGAGTTACGAGTGGTCCATCTATAAGCAGAGATTCCTCGGCGAATAAAGTGCAGAGTGAAGCAAATTCCATCCTAAGTCAAGAAAGGTCCTGCTATCATAAGTCAGGGCTTCTATCAGGAATATGTCCCTGCGCGAGTAATGAGAGGTTCCTCCTACACAAGAGATAAAGGGATCTTAGTCAATGTTTACAATTCACTGAAAGAATAACCTTCGCCCTAAATCAGTCGTCCCTACAGAGGATTAATCTTACCTAAAGGGAGACAGATACTTTTTCGAAACTTACATTTACTTTAATCTTAGTTTATGGAGGCGGAGGCGGTGTAGCAGAGACGTACCATGTGTTTTTTTCCTAAAGTTTCAAAAATTTGGTTTCTAGAGCCACTACTTCCTCTTTCTTAGTTGTTCTGTATTATTAGGTTGTTCGTGTGGGCCCAGAATGGAGAATGATTAACTACGTGTTGTCGTGTAGCTATAACTTGCATTGTGTATAGCTTAGTCCCATGGTAAGTTTGGAATGGAACCAGGAAAGACTCTCCTTCCTCCCCACCCTCCGCCGCCACGCCAGCACCCTCCAGCATGATCTGAACCTAAGGCTCTATTTCTCCCTCCTTCCCTTACCACTTTTCCCCTAACTCTAGGCCCGTAAGCCACTAAGAACCTTATCTTTCTCATCTTCCTATACCTCTCTCCCCTCCCTCCTCATCCTACTTCTTTGCCTTCGCTTCTTCTTCCACTTTTCCCTTAACTCTAAGCCCGTAAGCTACTAAGAACCTCATCTTTCTCATCTTTCTATACCTCTCTCCCCTCCCTCCTCATCCTACTTTGCCTCCGCCTACTCGTCCTCATCCTTCTCATCCTTCTGCTCTCATTCATCCCTCCTAAGATGCGGGAAGGTGAGGGGAATTAGTGGCACCTTCGCGAGCAGGTGGAAGGCCCCCAACACACCATCTCAGCCTCCAGCATAAGAATTAGAGGCTATAAATTCGGGGCAACAGGTATTATAGCAGGAGATAGACTGGGTTTTATTATTTTATTCCCGAGCTTGTAAAATTGCGCGGTGGGCGGGAGAGTATACAGAAGTGTGTGTGTGGGGAGGGTTGTTGCAATGGTGGCGGGATGAGGACTTGGCACTGGCCCTCTGTAAGATGTTCTATACATTATTCAGAAGACAAGTTTGCACGGAGGAAGAGGGGACGTTAGGGGAAAAACATTTGAACTTTGATGAATACCTTATCGACCATGTAAGATTAGTGATTGCGAACGCTCATTGCAATAGTAACCCTTATTGATGTCTGATTTTTGTTTAATTTCCCCCACACTGAAGCTGCTTGTCCACCCAGTAAGGGACTAATGAATGTCTGTTCACTGGAAACTCACCTTCTTTGAGTTTGCATCACAGTCAAGATGGAATCAGGTTACATTTACCATCATTTTTGTGTGCCGCAATACCGTAGTTTCGAGGATTATGAAATGAGTCGCCGTCTATAGGAGTGCGCCATAGCCGTGTGCATTAAATAAGTTTGCTACAAGAGTATTACGATTATTACTGCCGGCGTTAGCTTATTTACGTGTACTAGATGTCTCGGCTGACACACTAATAATAACACCAGCTGCAGGAAAAATATCAGCACTTGTTCTACAGTTTTATTCCATCAAGGTGACCATCATGACTGTGACGCAAATAGATTTAGCTAGAATACCATCGCCTGTAACATGGAACCTACACAGGCAGACAACAGCAGGATTTATAGCAACAGGAGAATGTCACAACGACACACCACATCCAGAAACACAACAGTTAGACAGACTCGCCCTTTTAGCGTCTTCCCTCAAGGGGATTTACCCTGTTTCACCTGACCTTTCCTGGGTGACGCTCTCCCAAAATACATTCTATCTCTGGAAACTGGTAAACATCACACCAACTTTCCGCTTGGAAAAGTGCGTCCACGATTTTATTTGAAAGAAAGCAATCGGTGGGAAACGACCTACTAAACTTTACTGTGAGTGGACCAGATACCAGCCAATACCCACGGAATTTAGAACAAGCGCTGATATTTTTTCTGCTGCTGGTGTTATTATTAGTGCGGT
>JACEEZ010022457.1:42500-62500 GCA_016584305.1 Chionoecetes opilio | reverse complement strand
CTCTCATTATCGTAATTAACGGTCTCTGCAAATTCCTTCCTTCATTATTCTCCTTGCCATTTCACGGTTTGGAAAGTTTTCATTACCGGCATGGCATTATTTGATTGTTTGGCTGTGAATTCATGATATTAGATGGTAGGAAAATTGTAAATACGAATATATGAATGTAGAAGAGGTCTAGTGAAGAAGTGTTTTAAAGTGAATGTAGTAATTGTCAGGCAGGCGGAAAGACAAGGAGACACAGGAGAAGGCGGAATCGCTTCCTGCGGACACGATTATTATCGGAGGTCCGCATTAATTGTATATATTCGTGTGGCCGAGCGATCGACAGCTTCTTGTGGACAAGACGGACACGACGCACGCAGCACGCACGCACGCTTGAGCCAAGCACGCACGCACGCACGCACACACACACACACCACAGCACCACACGCGCACCACACACCACACACAACACACACACCACACAATCACGACCGCAGAGATACTTAGCCACCCATTGTCATGCTGAGGGAGTGGGTGTATCGCTTCGCGATTATTTTTGCACATCTCAGGGAAATAGAATGCTACACGGCGTCGGGGTTGTTAGACATTTCAATTCCGGGCGCGTGCACACCGTCGCGACACATGCCGACACGACACACGCACACACACCACCACACACACACACACACACACACACACACACACACACACACACACACACACACACACACACACACACACACACACACACACACACACACACACACACACACACACCACACCACGCACCACCACCACAGCACCACGCACACCACACCACACCCGCCCAGCACACACACCACACACACACACACACACACACACAACACACACACACACACACACACACACACACACACACACAACACACACACACACACTTTCCCTGCCACACGTATTCACAGGGCTCCACCACACACACCCACCACACTCAACGTACACAGCTCGAGGCCACTTTCACACAGACCTAAAAGAGGACTCTACATATTTTCACACCAGAGCACGACACTGCACATGTCTTGCTGGCGCACACACAGATATGAATACCTAACCAACACCCACTACCATGACATCACGTCCAACTCGACCTCAACCACACCCACCACACACACACACACAACACCCGCCCAATCTATCAAAACAACAATCACAATACACAAACACACACATAGCAACACACACACACACACACTTAAGCGTTTAACACACAACCGGACACACACACACACACTACAAAACGATACAACATGCATCAACCACAAAAACAAATTTTCGTAACAATTTTCCACATCACCCCATCAGTGCACAAAACACAATCATTTCACACACACACACACACACACACACACACACACACACACACACACACACACACAAAACACACACACACACACACACACACACACAACACACACACACACACAACACGCATGAAACAACATACGAGCACAAGGACTGAAGAGGGACACCAAAAGAGATATAGACAAACAGCTACAATACAACAACGTGCGATGCTTGATGAAAACGACAAAATGTGTATCTGACCGAGAAGAGTAGAAGGAGAGAGGAGAGAGAGAGAGGGGAGAGTGGAGATTGAGAGAAATGATAAACTTTGATCCTATTAGACACTTGAGTTCAGGACTCAAGGTTATTGACTTACAAACGCACCAACGCCAGGACGAATTTGGCTACTCTTTCACCAGAGTAGAGCTAATCGGAGCGATGCTTACAACCGGACCTGGTGTTTGAGGGTGTATTGTAAACTGTAACTGAGATTCTAACTACAACATATTTGATGACGAGCGTGAGTAATCGCCTCATTACCCCCCTCCCCACCACACACCAAGCACCCACGCTGCATATATGCGTTATCAAAAAAATGCATACAAATT
Source organism: Chionoecetes opilio (assembly GCA_016584305.1). Taxonomy (NCBI): domain Eukaryota; kingdom Metazoa; phylum Arthropoda; class Malacostraca; order Decapoda; family Majidae; genus Chionoecetes; species Chionoecetes opilio. The sequence goes on along the minus strand of JACEEZ010022457.1, from coordinate 60,584 downwards.
ACACGGATATACGAACAACACAAACTTTAGCATTGTAAACATAGCCAACGGACATACAATTCATACAAAAGCGATTAGTAATATGCATTCACCTTGACAAAATATCTAAATTTTTGTACATATTTTCCTATTTTGTGCAGAGGTGTGTGACGTAAATATCCGAATCATTTCACACACACACACACACACACACACACACACACACACACACACACACACACACACACACACACACACACACACACACACACACACACACACACACACGCAATGGAAACAAACATACGAGGCACAAAGGGACTGAAAGAGGGAAACAAAAGAGATATGAGGACAAACAGCTACAAATACAAACAAACGTGCGTAGCTTGATGGAAAAAGGCGCTGGAGAGAGAGAGAGAGAGAGAGAGAGAGAGAGAGAGAGAGAGAGGAGAGAGGAGAGAGAGAGAGAGGAGAGAGAGAGAGAGAGAAGAGAGAGAGAGATAAGATAAGATACTTTGATCCTATCTAGACACTTTGCAAGTACCAACTACAAGGTTATTGACTATACAAAGCGCCACCACGCCAGGACGAACTTGGTGGGCTCGAACCGCTGACCGAATGCAGGGACGCTACACGCGAGCCCGCAGCTCTACCAACCGAGCCACCCTGACGGGTAGAGAGAGAGAGAGAGAGAGAGAGAGAGAGAGAGAGAGAGAGATGCAAACAGTTAAAGGAAAATGATTTGGAAATAGACGATTGATTGATTGACAGGAAGGAAAGTGGAGCCCTCCAAAGCAGGCAGGGTGGGGGGGGGGGTGGCGCAATGTCAACACCTGCAGGCTGGATGAGGCGTGTGAAGCAGGAAGGGAAGAGAGATGCCAATTCAACCCCAAGAACACGACACCTTGAGATAACGTGACTCACAACGTCACAGATTGAATTTAAAATCTACATTACGTAATATGATTTAGGCCCAAGATTTCCTCCATCATCTAACTTGACTTTTTTTGTTTTGTCTTGTGTGTGTGTGTGTGTGTGTGTGTGTGTGTGTGTGTGTGTGTGTGTGTGTGTGTGTGTGTGTGTGTAAGCGGTGCGTCCATAGAGTTGCTCGTCGGTAACCACATGATTGAGCCTTGAATTGCTAACGACGAAACAACCGGTACCACCATTCTCCGCCCGCCACCCATGAACCACACACAGGCATTTTCCTTGCACTTACTACCCACCCCCTCCCCCTCCCACACACACAGACGGGTAGGCAAACATACAGGCGGATAGACAAATACAGAAACCTCGAGACCTGAAAATGCATTAACGGAAGTGTGAAGCTCAGAGGATATGAAATATTTCGCTCTTCACTATTTGAAATACCCAGAGACGCAGTAGAGGCTTAGGGACGTCTCCTGTCGGCTTAGCTCCTCTGAAGGTCTGGGAGGGAGACTCACATCCCCGTTTTTACATGAATACCTTCAACACTCCGCCCTCTGCACCACTCCCACGGAAATGGATGTCGAGGTAGATTTTGCCGAATAATTTCTTTTATTACCTTATAAGATCCCTAGATTGTAAACCGTCGATTGAATTTTTTTATGAGATTTTGCATTTGCTTACCAAGACTCCCAAGTCCCACCAAGGCCCACCCCCCTTTTTTTATTCTCTTACTGTCTTCTTTATAGGGACTGGCAACTAAGCGGGCTTTGTGTTACCTCTTTTTGTTGTGCCCTTGGCCAGTCCTTTGTGATGTGAAGAAAAAAAAAGTGATGGCGGGATGGCGGCGGCGGGGGGTCTGTAGGGATGAATGTTGAATCGGGGCCTCGGTTGTATAGCTTGGCCTGGGGGTGTTGTTGATCCATGTTTACACACATATACTCTCTCTCTCTCTCTCTCTCTCTCTCTCTCTCTCTCCCCTCTCTCTCTCTCTCTCTCTCTCTCTCTCTCTCTCGCGCGCGCTTTCTACACACACACACACACACACACACACACACACACACACACACACACACACACACACACACACACACACACACACACACACACACACACACACACACACACAGTAATTCCAACACCCATTCCGACACTGTATCAATAGGAAACGTGCAAGACCATGACAAAATAATGACTGCTGATTGCCGCGCTGCGAATCATGAAGGCGCCAGAGGCTGTCAAGGTCATGAGCACGAACACTCAGGTCCTCCCTTGCCGCGGGCTGGGTGCGGGAGGAAGTGAGCGGGAGGGGTGAGAACGCGGCTGTATAATGGGGTGTAGGTCCGGGTATGTTTGGGGAAATATTACAGGTGGAACAAGAGGGCGAGCCATGGTTGTATAATGAAGGTACGGGAATATTACCTCGTGGCGCGTGACCTCGGTGCTCATTCATGTCTCCTGCGCTTCATTCACGAGCTTCTCTCATTCACCGCTGCGCCCGAACTCTTGTTTACCTTTCCTCTGCTTTGCGTATGTTCTTATTTCCTGACTATTCTGGGAAAGGTAAATGGATCCCTGGAATGACTCTTTTTGTGTCCCACCTACTCAGGAAATCTATCAAAGCATATCAGAAATAGTTCGCAGAATGGTAATGCTAACCATCTCATCAAGATGATTTGACGGGGAACGAGAGGAGTAGTGAATTGCAGAATTTACACCCCCCCCCCCTCACACACACATACAGAGAGTTAACAAAGAGATAATCAAGGTTTTTCTGAGATAGCTACAGTACTATGCTAGTGAGATACAAAAAAGCTGTGTTCAAACAAGAATAATTATGGTTAGCGAGGGTTTGGATGGCTGTGTTGCAAGAGTGGTCGGGGAGGTGATGCTTAGTTTCTGGGTCGCGTGTAATTATATAACTACAATATCCTGTTCATTGTTGGTTTGTTTACTTATGATACGACTAGTGATGATGGTGGTGGCAAGGAGGAGTATGGGTCGTGATTGGGTTGTTAAGGTGATGAGGGGCGTTGAGGATGTGAGAGAGAGAGAGAGAGAGAGAGAGAGAGAGAGAGAGAGAGAGAGAGAGAGAGAGAAAAAAAAGAGAAAAAAAGAGAGAGAGAATGTAACGAAAAATGACCTTGAGTTCCCCTCTTCCTTTACCTTTTGTTCCCCTTCTCCCTCTCCATCCTCCTCCTCCTCCACTCCACCCTTCCTTCTCCTCCTCCTTCACCCCCACCTCATCCTCCTCCTCCACCTCCACTCCATCCTTCTTCTCTCCTCCTCCTCCTCCTCCTCCTCCTCCTCCTCCTCCCCCTTTCCTCCGCCTGCGGCAAGAGCAAAGGTTCATTGATAACGATTGCTTTTGCAGGTGTGAAAACGGTAAATAATGGTGAGGCGTCGGTGGTTGACTGCACGGCCAGTGGGGTGCTTGCATTAGGGGGCTCTGTCTTTTGTGATTATCTTTTTGTGATATTATGTCAACGATTGGACTGCGGATTGTATTCAAAGATATCAAATTTTGCAGGGGTAAGCAAATTTTGGTTTGTTAAACGATATACTGGGGAAAGAAAATTTGGCGAACTTAAATCAAAGAAAAAGAAAAAAATAGACGAAAAATATCAGATGGAGTGATAGAATTGCTATTAAACATTCAAATTTCGAAAATAATCGTAAAGTAAGTGGATCAGTCTAGGCAAAAGGATATACCTCGAAAATGCAACGTCAAGTTACTGCAAAAACTAGAGAATGTTACGAAGTGGAAGGGTAGGGGAGAAAGGATCTAGGATAAGATCATCATAATGATCTGAAACCAGTTCGCATGCCTAGCTGCAGTAAAAGGCAATATGATGTGGGCTTTATTAAACGTAACTTTGAACATAAAACCCGAAAGTAATGACACAATTATAACGTCCTTGGTTAGGCCGCACTTGGAATATGCCGTTCAATTCTGGTCGCCCTGTTTCGTAAAAGCAAGCCAAATTAGAATCAGTGCAAGAAGAGCAACCAAACAAATTCCATTCGCGAAATCATCTTATGAGAGAGACTGCGGAAACTTATATGTTTTCCTAAGGATCGTAAATCCGTGGGGACTTGATAGAAACCTTTAAGATCCTAAAAGGTTTGATGTCATTAATCAAGAGGACCTATTCGAGCTTTCAACTCAAGTGACAACAAGAATAATGGTTTAAAACTAAACGTCACGTTGATCACCGATCTCCGAAAATTATTTCAATGTTAGAGTCGTTGATCGATGAAAAGTTACCAGCAAATGTGTCGGAGCCAACACAAAACTACATTCAAAAACAGACTTGCGCCGCCTTAGTAATGGGTATTGATATCATTATATCTAGTCCCCCTATCGATATTAGTGGTGTGGTAGTGTAGTTAGTATTTTTCATATCCTAAGTGCATAAACCTGTGTCCTATCCCTTTAGGGACATGGAATCTTTTCCAATTGTTTTCTTATCAAGTAGTTGATAAGTTAGTAGAGTCAAGAACTAAACCGCTATGGACCAATAGGTTCTCTGGTGTCTGTTACTCCTATTAATCTAGTAATCCTCCTCCTCCTCCTTCCTCTTCTCCTGCTGGCAACACTCAAGCCGCTTAGTCATTCAGATAAACACAGAGTTTGACCTTGACTCGTGCAGGTGATGAAACAGGTAATGGTGGGAGGGTGGGGCGTCAGGGCGGCTGTGACTGCACGGCCAGGCTGCACACGAGAGCAATACAGACTTTTGCATTTATTGTTTGATAGAGTTATGAAGCTTCTGTCATTTTGTAAGATTATTTTTGTTGTGCATTTATGTCTGAAATGTACTTGTTTTCGGATGTTAGTATTCAAGATTGCGACATCTCTATTTGTGGGCACCTGGTAATGCTAATTTTGGTTTGTTATAACGAGTGTTTATAACAAGTCTGTCCTGAAAGGGGAAAATATTAGGCAAAAGATGGTTCGTTACACTCAAAGAAAAAGAAAAAAATAGACGAATAAATATAAATGCTGATGTGATATGTATTTCTTGCTGATTTGGTGTAACCACGGCAGCGGCGGTGGTGTTGCTAGAATCGAAAAAAATAATCGTAAAAGTCGAGAGTGGATCAGTCTGACGGTCTTGAAAAATGGGAGTATTTCTGACCCTGAAGAAATGCAACGTCAGAGTTTACAGTAGGAAAAGAAACTGAGGAGAATGTTCACGAAAGGTGGTGGAAGGGGGGTAGGGGGGAGGCGCAAGAGGACTAGGAATAAAAGATATCAAAGTGAACAATTTTTCTCTCTTCCTCCTCCACATTCTCCTCCTATCAATCGTCTCATAGTAAATTAATATGATGTCTTCTGATATTCCAGCGTGATGGAGATAAAATCAGAGAAAAGTATTTGTTGTTGTAGAGGGGAAGAAAGAGACGCAGGGTGGGGATGAAGAGAGGAAGGAACTCAGGGAAGGAAGAAAAGATGGAATATTACTTTCGGTCTTTAAGAGGGAGGGAGGACAGAAAGAAGACAGCTTAAACTAGAAGAGCATTAGTGGGAAGAATGGTTGGTTCTAAGAAGGGAAGCAGGTGTAGATTATAAGGGAGAGAGAGAGAGAGAGAGAGAGAGAGAGAGAGAGAGAGAGAGAGAGAGAGAGAGAGAGAGAGAGAGAGAGAGAGAGAGAGAGAGAGAATAAAGTCAGCAAAGATAGGAGGAAGAACAAGAAACATAACTGGAGGCATAGAGAACAAGAATAGTTACAATACAAATAAAAGCAGCAAGATGGAAAATGAAGTCAGGGAACAGACCAGCCAGAGGGAAGTGACCTATCACGGCCATGAGTCTCAATATTATACAAATCCGTGACACTCTCCCTCACAAACCCATCGAATCGAACTGACCAGGAAATCTCAACAACATGTGGGAGGGGGAGTAACCAGGTCACTTCATCGTGCTGACCTCTGGCTCCGACGCATCCTAGGTCACTGCACTGAGGTCAGGTGGGAAAGAGGTCACCACAGCTAGGTCTCGAGAATACATAGCGAGATTCATGGTAGGCTACATAATCACCAATCAGGTAAATAAACTAGTTCCCGTTCTAATGTGTTCAAAAACATTAATGAATAATGACGGAAATAATGGTTTGTATTATACTTGGTGGAGGACTAATGACGCCACTCTGCCTAATGGGTGATAATGGTTCCTGCTGCCACTGTGCCGGAATGAGAGAGAGAGAGAGAGAGAGAGAGAGAGAGAGAGAGAGAGAGAGAGAGAAGAGAGAGAGAGAGAGAGAGAAAAAAAAAAAATAGACATACAAAGACAAACAGACATACAAAGATAGAGAGACTAAGGTAGTTTATAAGAAATGGTTTTGAATGGGGAGGAGCGATATGAGGGTGAAAAAGGAGAACTAATAAGGTAAATAATGGAATATGATAAATGAAAAATAATGGAAAATAAAAAATGTGTGGCAGCCATAGTAGATTCAATACCCGGTGATGATAAGTGTTATCTCACATGTGCACAGGAAGCGCGCGCACACACACACACACACACACACACACACACACACACAACACACACACACACACACACACACACACACACACACACACACACACACACAACACACACACACACACACAACCAAACAACACACAACACACACACACACACAAACCACACACACATGTAAGGGATAGCGCGCTCGGTTCACAACCAAGAAGTCCCGGGTTCGATCCCCGGGCGGAGCGGAAACAGATGGGTTGTTTCCATAAAACCCGAGCCCCTGTCCACCCAGCAGTGAATGGGTAGTGTTAGAAATGGAATGGAAATGGAAAGTGTTAGCGTGGCCACCGAGGTCTCTCGGTGGTCTCGGTGTTAGCCGGGGTTTGTGACCTGCTCTCCGGGGTGGTGGCTTCGGCCAACACAAAGCATTAAGGATGAATGATATAAAAATGTTGATATGGAGACGGGGCCACACGAGCATTGCTCTGGCCCTGTAAAATACAACTAGATGAATACAACTAGATGAATACACACACACACAGTCTTTCAAGCAACAGGCAAGTGATGTTACGGCTACAGGAAGGAAGGAAGGAAGGAAGGAAGGAGGAATGCCGAGTGGGACGTAAAATGAAATGTTCGCTTGAAGAGTGGTTGATGAGGAGAGAACAGAGAAGGAAAAAGGAGGAGAAAGATCAGGAAATGGGGATGAAGACGAGACAGAGTAGGAAGAAGAAAAAGAAGAGGAGGAGGAGGAGGAGAAAATTGAATATATGAGGAAGAGGGACAGGAGGAGAAGGGGAAGACGACAGCAAGATTAAGCCTTTATTGAGAGATGATAAAATGTTGAAAGGCAATGAAAAAAATGGGTAGGACAAGACAGAGAGAGAGAGAGAGAGAGAGAGAGAGAGAGAGAGAGAGAGAGAGAGAGAGAGAGAGAGAGAGAGAGAGAGAGAGAGAGTCCACCCCGCTGGTCAACCAAACAAACGGATACCTCTCTCCCTTACCAAAGTCTCTCTCCCTTACCAAAGTCTCTCTCCTTTACCAAAGTCAAAATTTAAGGTTCATATAAATCAGAAACTCTCCAAAAGTCAACTGGCAGGTAGAGGATCGTGTGGCAGGGATGAGGGAAGGGCGGGGCGAGGAAACGAAAGGCAGGGTGTCAAGTGGAAAAAAATATTCGTCGGTTTGCTATATATAGAATTGTAGTAGAAGTAGCAATAGTAGTAGTAGTAGTAGTAGTAGTAGTAGTAGTAGTAGTAGTAGTAGTAGTAGTAGTAGTAGTAGTAGTAGTAGTAGTAGTATGTGACGGCCAGTATGCTCAGGGAGGTGTGCCGCGACGTCTCCACTGAACCAACTCTTCTCCTCATTGATGGTGAACAATTGCAGTACAGGACGGCCAACATCGCCAACGAGGCCCGAGTGGACGTAAGTGCTCGTGATTTCTGGACCAGAGGACAGAGAGCCTTCATGGACATCAGAATCTTCGATCCGATGGCCGCCTGCCCACCACTGGAAGCTGCCCACCAAAAGAATGAGCAGAAGAAAATCAGGTCGTATGGAGATAGGATTCGAAATGTTGATCATGGCAGCTTCACACCCCTGGTCTTCACTACGTCCGGCGGGATGGGCCCCAAGGCCAAGTGCTTCTATTCAAGACTAGCAGATGTAATGGCAGAAAAGAAGCACCAGCCAAGGAGCCACGTTGTCGCCTGGATGAGGTGCCGTCTCTCCTTCTCCCTGCTCAGGTCTGCCCTCCTATGTCTCAGGGGTACTAGATATTCCGCCCCCACAACCATCGATATAGCTGGCCTGGACTACCAGGCCACTGTAGTGGAGAGCGGCATATTAGTGTAGGTGGTGTAGAGAGGAGAGTAATTAGTAGATAAGTAATAGTAATATGGTTGGATGCCACAGTCAGTAGCGACTGGAGTTGGGGCTACTGACCTCCAATTCGTGGAGCCCGCGTATATTTCATAAATAAACGTGGGGTGGAGGTATCATTTAGTAGTAGAAAAAAAAAGTAGTAGTAGTAGTAGTAGTAGTAGTAGTATTTGTTGTTGTTGTTGTTGTGTTGTAATATAGATAAAAGACCTCCTTACCTTCATATTCATACTTAAACTTAAATTGATCCTTGCCATGAATGAATTGGTAAAAAAGTAAAGCTTATATTGAGACGTATTTGAGTGTATTTCAAAGGCTATTTTCTTCCTGGTCTGTCGCCTTTGTATCTTTATATCTATGTCACTTGGTATTTTACTCCAATGGCTACGTGACCTTCGTTCAGTGTCCTATTTGGCAACTTCATCAACGATTCTCCACGTGTTCCCGCCTGTACAACGTAAGCAAGGAGCTCTTACTACGTCTAGATATTCTGAATGCAATGACCCAGCAAGAGAGCGGAGGCTGGGCGGCTGTGGCTCAGCAGAGGGGCGTGAACGGTGGCGACGGCGACGGTCTGTTCCTGGAGAGGCTTGGAGCGGGTCCAGGTTTGCCGACCTCAAGGTTAGCTGCGCGGCGGGAGGCGGTGTTGACTTTGGCGGCTGTGAGAGTAGTCAAATGGTAGTGGTTATGTGTGTGTGTGTGTGGGGGGGGGGGGGGGGGGGGGGTACTTGCAATACTTTTATCGTAGGGAAAGCAGGGCCTTCACTTCGCCTATCTGTCTTGTTAAAAATATGTCGCCACTCAACGGCAAGCTAACCTCATGGCGATGCACAAACCGAAGCGTTGATTGGATGAAAATATAAAACTCTTCGACGGTCATCCTAATGGAAATTCCTGCCGTGGTAATTTCATGCAGCAGCTGTAAACGTTACCTAAGTAATTTAAGCACTGTGGAAGAAAAAATGAATAATTCACAGGACTGAGACGCATCCTCGTCCAGGCGCTGCTCCACAAAGCCTTTTCAGAAGCGTGTCAGGCTGAGTGCGTCGCATCGCATCGCTCACACGCCCACATCGCCCTCAGATTTTCTTTCCTTATAAAACGAGAATGGCGCTAATTAGACGTTATAGTATATTTTGTGAGATAAAATAGGCTAATTTATATCGTGAGACTCAAATGATTTTTTGAGTCATTACATCTTTCAACGAAATAACACAATTCATTAGAGGTAGATATCCTTTGTATCTGAAAAATAAATTGAAAAATTATCATAAAATTTAATTATGATGAGATTTGTGCAATTAGCTTTCAGTAGCATTAAAGAGGAGTGAATCATGAAATACCCTCCGTGGCTTTGTTAGATAATTATCCGTGTTGACTGACCAACCACGTATAGCAGGACAAGGGAAGAGACAGGACTTAACCATGTATTTGAGCAATCACGTAGAAGAATAGGAGAAAAGGAATAACTAATCGCCTTGTTAATCCAAACAAATCAAAACATCTCGGAAAGTAAACGTTCACTATACTGCGTTATTACTTATTATGTCCCTTGCGTTCATTGACGTTCTTACTCTATTGGCAACTCATATTTATTGGTTTCTTATCAGTTGAAGGTATGATTGCTGCCCTTGCGTACGTGTGCCTAGCCTATATTTCTCTATTATTGCCTCTCCCACCATCACCATCACCATCTTTTCCTCCACCACCAATATATTTCCACCATCATTTCTTCCACCATCAGTATATCTCGACCATCATCATTTCTATAACCGTGTCCTCACCAACACCATATTTTCCAAGCCTCTACACCACCACCAACAACAACACCACCAACACCACCACCACAATACATGTCGAGCATCATTACCGCCACAATGAACACCATCAGGAATATAAGTGAGGCGGGGAAGCCAATCAAAATTCGATCAGAAGCGTGAGTTAGTCTGCCCTGTCGTCTATAGCTGATAAGGCTTCTTTTTGTGGCGTTTAATGCTCTCTCTCTCTCTCTCTCTCTCTCTCTCTCTCTCTCTCTCTCTCTCTCTCTCTCTCTCTTCTTCTCTCTCTCTTCTCTCTCTCTCTCTCTCTCTCTCTCTCTCTCTCTCTCTCTCTCTCTCTCTCTCTCTCTCTCTCTCTCTCTCTCTCTCTCTCTCTCTCTCTCTCATAAATCAATACATAGGTCAGATGGAGATTGAGACTGAAATAAGATGAGAACCTGATAAAAAAGAGACAGTGATACTTGTGCAATAAGAGAGAGAGAGAGAGAGAAAGAGAGAGAGAGAGAGAGAGAGAGAGAGAGAGAGAGAGAGAGAGAGAGAGAGAGAGAATTTTTTGGTAACTGAAACTAGCACATGACCAGAAAATAGATGGAGGGCGCAGCGGTCAGTCAGGATGGAGGAGACAAATTGAGGAACAGAGACACCGATTTAGCCGCCACGAAGTTAGACAACCACTATTTCGAGACCCGCAAAACTGTGTGTGTGGGTGTGTGTGTGTGTGTGTGTGTGTGTGTGTGTGTGTGTGTGTGTGTGTGGTGTTTGTGTGTGTGTGTGGTGTGTGTGTGTGTGTGTGTGTGTGTGTGTGTGTGTGTATGGTGTGTGTGTGTGTGTGTGTGTGTGTGTGTGTGTTAGCACATAAGGTTTCAGGGCATCGATTCTTCCTATATTGATAGACAAACAACCACACTGCCACTACCATCACCACCACTACTACCTCTTCACTATTACTGCCACACCCATGACTACCACCACTACCACCACCATCATCACCACCACCACCACCACAACATCACCACCAACAACAACAACAACCAACATCAACAACATCAACAACAACATCAACAACCATCTGACATTTCATTCTGACACGCCTCTCTCCTGTCCTGCCTTCACCTCCACATCCCTTCTCTTCTTCCACTCATCAATGCAAAGAAATGAAAATAATAATAAAAAAATCCTGAGTCTCAACGTCAGTGACTATTTGCTGGCAACGAAGAGCCTTTAGAGTCGAAAATCACGGCCGCCAAGAGACCGAGAGTGATTTTTATGACTCGACTTGAATCGCTTTAGCTCTTTATTGAAGCGAAATGAAACACGCCCTGGCTCGGGAAGGAGAAAGTAGTGGTTGCAGGAGAGGCTAAAGGAGGGGAAGGAGGAGGATCAGGGAAGGGAAGGAGGCGGAAGAGGCTAACTCGATATAGAAGGTATTAATAAATTTCGTAATATACTGATTGTCCTTCCTCCTATAAGATAAGTCCTTCATATTTCCTCTGCTCCTTTTTTCCTCTCTTGTATTTTCTTTCCATTTACTTTGTGACGTCTTTCCTTTATTTTTTTCTTTTGCATTATAGTATCTATCTTATTATTCATATATTCCTATTCTTATTCTGGGTTTTTTTCCTCCTTCTCCTGTTCCGTCCTCCTCCTCCACTTTTCCTTCGTCCTTGTCCTGTTTTTCTTCTATCTTTACCTTGTCCTTCCCTTCACTTAAGTAATTTAAGACTTTAGAGAGAATAAGAATGTGTTTTTTTTATAATCCAGGCGAGGAAATATAAGGTGCAGGAAATACGAAACATTACCTCAGGGTACGAAACATTACCTCAGGGTATGATAATTAATTTCTCTCTCTCTCTCTCTCTCTCTCTCTCTCTCTCTCTCTCTCTCTCTCTCTCTCTCTCTCTCTCTCTCTCTCTCTCTCTCTCTCTCTCTCTCTCTCTCTCTCTCTCTCTCTCTCTCTCTCTCTCTCTCTCTCTCTCTCTCTCTCTCTCTCTCTCTCTCTCTCTCTCATGGCACACAAACAAGACGTTTCCTCTTTTTACTGCATTCTAGGTATGATATTTCTTTTATCCTTCTACTTTTCTTCCTCCTCCTGTTCTAACACACAACACAACACACACCACACACACACACACACACACCAAAACACACACACACACCACACACACACACACACACACACACACACACACACACACACACACACACACACACACACACACACACACACACACACACCACACCACACACACACACACACACACACACACACACACACCCACACCACCACACACCACACACACACCACCCACCCACACACCACCCACACACCACCACCCACCCCACACCACCCACCCACCACCCACCACACACCACCCACCCACCCACCCACCCACCCACCCACCCACACCACCCACCACACACCCACCCACCCACCCACCCACCACCACCCACCCACCCACCCACCCACCACACCACCCACACACCACCCACCCACCACACCCACCCACCCACCCACCCACCCACCACCCACCACACCCACCCACCCACCCACCCCACCCACCCACCCACCCACCCACCCACCCACCCACCCACCACACCACCCACACCACCCACCACCCCACCACCCACCCACCCACACCACCCACACCACCCACACCACCCACCCACCCACCACACCACCCACCACACCACACCCACCCACCCACCCAACCCACCCACACCACCCACCCACCACCCACCCACCACACCCACCACCCACACACCACCCACCACCCACCCACCCACCACCCACCCACCCACCCACCCACCCACCCACCCACCCACCCACCCACCCACCCACCCACCCACCACACCCACCCACCCACCCACCCACCCACCCACACACACCCACCCACCCACCACCACACCACCCACCCCCCACCCACCCCCACCCACCCACCCACCACACCCCACCCACACCACCCACACACCACCCCACCCACCCACCCACCCACCCACCCACCCACCACCCACCCACCCACCACACCCACCCACCCACCACCCACCCACCACCACCCACCCACCCCCACGCGCACACCACCCACCACACCACACACACACACACACACACACACACACACACACACACACACACACACACACTCTTGATTTGCAAACTTACTCATATATACGGATTGGGAGGAAGGAAGAGTTTAGCAAAAGGGAAAGAGAGAAATGAGAACGGGAAGGAAAGAGGAAGATACACACGAGATATTGTTGTCCCTCAGGGTAAGGGTCGACATTTATAGCCCGAGTAAGAAGCGTATTATTAGGTGCGAGTATACATTTTGTGGCTAAGGTTTAATGTGACACGCGAGAGGGATGATGAGATGATGTGATGTGATGAGAGGAAAGTTTTGCAGGTTAATGATGCAGGTACGGAGTGAGAGAGATGTTTTTTTACAGGCCTAATGGGTGGGTATACGTAATTACTAAGGCTCCAACGTAAAAAAATAGGGAAAGGAGATAATAGTAGAGAGTGAAGGGATGATGAAGTGCATAATAAGATAAGAGGGGTAAACGGGTCGTAAGAAATGGGTGGTAATATTTTGAGCCTCCAATCGGTGAAGTCACATTATGTCTCACGGCCTCTTGTAGCTTCCTTATTTTCTTATTTTCTTATGTTCTTATGTTCTTATGTTCTTATGTTCATATCCTTCCCTCCATCTCTTCCAGCAAAGTCTCCCAGTCTTTCTCTGACCCTCCCTTAAGGCTGCCCTATCTACCGCCTTGTCTCCGCCCGTTCAAAAAAAAAATGCACGTCGAAGCTCATTTTTTTTTTCACATTTTCATCAAAGAGGCACGTGGGGTTAACGAATGTGTAATAACCTCGACAAACAAGCTTAATTATTCACACACACACACACACACACACACACACACACACACACACACACGTTATACCCATGTTTTTCCTGATGTTTTCTCAGGGAACATCAAAACGTTCCTCGAGCCTCCAAGTTGAGCTGCTGTATCTCATTCGCGTTCAGGTTGACACAAGGGGTTACAGGGCTTGTGGGAAACTTGGCGAAGCAGGAAGATAATATATGGAGATAGAATGTTTTATACGTGCGGTCTAAACTTTTTTTATTCATTTTTACCAAGGCGAGAAGTGAGTTTACGTACCACGGAAAATGAGAGAGAGAGAGAGAGAGGAGAGAGAGAGAGAGAGAGAGAGAGAGAGAGAGAGAGGAGAGAGAGAGAGAGAGAGAGAGAGAGAGAGAGAGAGAGAGAGAGAGAGAGAGAGAGAGAGAGAGAGAGGGGGAAAGTCGAAAGTAAGTTATAAATTTTGCATCCTTAATCCTTCAACGGATTCTTACTCCTTGAAGGTTACAGTCGTGTCTCTCTGTCCTGTCATCTGTGTAACCTTGCCTCACTACCCTTCGTCAACCTTCCCGTCACCCGGAGCTTCACATGGGTGCTCTCCGTTAAAGGCCTGTCCACACTAGGGGTCATGCGGCTGGCGGTGAGGCTGGTGGATGTGTTGAAATACGACCTGCGCGACCAGACTGTGCCTCACCGCCATGGCAGGGAGGCGACGCTCCGTCACAAGATTGATTGATGTTCATTTCAATTTTTGACCACCTAAATATTTTTGCATTGAGACGTATCATATACCGTCAGAATCGGAAAAGTGTGTTGCTTCCGAGACAGTAAATAAACATGCAATGCAAGCAAAATTAAATGAATAACAAGGAGTTGAATAAAAAAAAGTGAGAGAGGAAAAAAAAATTATGCACTATTTCGCTTTGGTATCATTATCTTATTCTTGCTATAGTATACTGTAATTTATTTATATTCATGAGACGCAGTAATGTCTCGTGAAGATGATGGTATGTTCAGTCTTCCTAAATATCATCTTATTCATCTGGTAGTTTGATAATACCATCACTGGGGCAGCACTGGGGAACTGCAACACGTCCCTCGAATCGGGAAGGGTTGGATTCGCTCCACACGACGCGCGCGGTGTTGAAAACCTCGATTTTCAACTCCGCCAGCCTCACCGCCAGCCTCATGAGCCCTAGTCTGGACGGGCCTTTAGTCAGGTACTGCCATTTAACACTACCTGGCGTCCTGAGCTTGTCCTTCATAGCTCCCCTCAAGCATTGCAGATCGGAATATTTCATGCTCGTACAACCATCTACCAGACTTTATTTTACCTTCACCGCGTTTACTCTCCCTTGTGCCATGTCCTCCCAGCCTCCACCAAGACACCGCTCCTGTCTCTTTACTATAGTCTTTTCTTTTATTCTCCATTACGTTTTACACCCACACAGACACCCTCTCCCCCTCCATCTCATCTACCACCACATAGTCCCACTCATGGAGGTATTATGGTGGTCCTTAATACCTCCATGGTCCCACTTCTACCCGGACCACCGCTACCACCTCAGAAGTCTTCGTCATAGCACCACGGAGAGGCTCTGGTGTCCCCTCCAGACGTCCTCCTCGCAAGACTCCTGAAATTTATAGCATCTCGCCGGGGACTGCAGCCTTCCCCCCTCCCCCCCCTCTCTACCATATGCCCCGACCACGAGAGGGAGGCGGCAGCTGCTGAAGGGCCTCTCGGGGTCTCGAGGAGGACCCCTGTGACCGTTCTGGGCCAATACCGATGAAAAGTTGGGCATGAGGAGGAGATGAGAAGTTTACAAAGACTTCTTTCTTACTTTCCTTTCTTGTTTTCTTACTATTCTCATTGTTATCTGTCGTTTTCTTAGTGTTGGTAGTCATTCTTTCCTGTGTGTGGGGGGAGGAGAGGAGGGAGGTCAGTGCTATAGACTCACTCTCCTGTCTTGTTAATCCTATCAGTGTTGTATTTTGACAACAGTGACAAGGAACCTAAATCCTTTTGTCCCTCTGTCTGTCTTTTTGTATCCTTCTGTATCTTTCTTTGTTGGTACACGACCTGCAACAAACGGTGTGTATATGGATAGACTGTGTTGTGTGTGGAAGCGGGAAAATACTAGCGATGGGACTGAGGGGAAGGGGAAGGGGAAGGGGTGTTTGTGATGGAAGGGATGGTCTGGGCTTGGGGTAAAAATGGGCTCAGTTTAAATTGTAAGTTGTAATCTAAAACTTTTCTGCTGAAGTTGATGACAGTTGGTAGCACTTGTTTTCCGGGGGCCAGGAGCTGAGTCGGGACAGTGGCGGCCATGCACACCCTCACGCCCTCACCCTATCATTGCCTCTACCCTCACCCTTACACCTCACCCCTGCCACCACACACTCCCCTTCACCTCCCCCTGCCGCTATTCACACGCCCTCACTTCACTCCTATTGCCACCCACACCCTCTGATCACCCCTACTGCACCCCTCACCCCGTTCCCTCACCCTGTCGCCACACTCATGTCCTTACCTCACCCCTGCCAAACTCACACGCCCAGATATCACCCCTGGCATCGCACACTCCCCTTCACCTCACCCCTGCCAAGCCCACACGCCCAGACATCAACCCTGCCGCCGCCACCTATATCTTACCGCCTGTCTCCTTCACCCCTCCCACTGCCACCAGTATCACTCACCATCACTGTCTCCGCCACAACCCCCATGAATCACCACCATCGCCATCACTTATCTTCGTCACCACTATCTTCTACCACTATCATCTATCACCCCCAATATGTCGACTGATCCACCCCCACCACTACCTCACTCTCATCCGCCTCTTCACCCCATCACCCCAACCTCTGTACACTTTCCCTTTTACTATAGACACACATGCTTGGTCCTAACATAACCTTGGCTCCTTTGGTTCGACACCTCTAGTCATGGAGGTAGGTAGGTAGGAAGGTAGGTAGGTAGGTAGGTAGGTAGGTAGGTAGGTAGGTAGGTAGGAGGTAGGATGCTCACTCTCATCCTACCTCCATGCCCCTAGTCCCTCTTTCTCTTGTTTATCTTATCTTTTGGTGTATTGCAGTTTAGCTGAAAGACTATCTTAACACCCACTTATAGAAGGCCTTAGGGAATCATTGTTTATACATGCAAACATAATAAGCATGCATATAACAGTAGCACCTTGATGCCGCTGCTGCTGCTGCTGCTGCTCGCCGCCTCGACTGGAAAGGCGAACCAAACGTATTTTTCTGCTGGGGAAGTAAAATACGATCTGGAAAGAGTTAGAAATGAATGGAGGTTGAATATAGATAAAGGATATTTATAAGAAAAATGTCATGAGGTCAGCTTTTCTGGAAGTATTTATAGAGAGGCGGAAAATAGGAATTATATTGGTAGGAGGAGTAAGGCGGGAACTTGGGTTGGTGGAGAAGAACTAGGAGGAAAATAAGAAGAACGAGAAGAGGAGATAAAGTGGAGAAATAGGAATAGTATGAGTGAAAGAGGATACACGTAAAGAAGCAATATGTGTTAAGATGCAGAAGGCGGAGAGACGATAGGAAAGGAACATACTGGCGGGGACAGGAAAGGTAAGGTGAGATATAGAGTATAACGCAACCATGTAAAAGTGAGGCATCGCGAAGGAATGAAAATACACGGAGGCAGTCAAGGATATGAAGGCAGATGTATGGGAGGAAAGGGATAGGTAGGTGTAAGGTGACAGGAACGAAGGTGGAGGGAGAGAGGAGGCGAAGGTGGATGTGGAAGGGGAAGGAAGGGGTAAAAATATTCGTGTCGAGCTGTAGTCATATGTCACGGCTCACTTTAAGAAAGGAACTGTCGGCAGGGAACAGGGAACTAGCTGAAGCACGACCCACACTTCACATTACTCCTGCACGACTTAAGGCCTCTCCCAACCCTCCATTCCTCCTTCCATCCCTCCTTCCATACCTCTTTCCCGCTCTTCCTCTTCCCCTGCCTCCCAAAATGCCTTCTTCCCTTTCCCCAAATGTCCGCAGAAAGGAGAGAGAAGCATGAAGGAAACAGTAGAGAGAATTGGAAAACTAAAAGTGCCGATTATGTCAAGAAAAGGAACAATAACACTGCAATATAGTGAGCCTCAAGAACTAGTTATTAGACGTGAAGCGAAATCCGTGCCGAGGAAA
>JACEEZ010022457.1:5000-32500 GCA_016584305.1 Chionoecetes opilio | reverse complement strand
GTAAAAGACCAAGCAAATTGGAATCAGTGCAAAGAAGAGCAACCAAACAAATTCCATCTCTGCGAAATTCATCTTATGAGAGAGACTGCGGAAACTTAATATGTTTTCCTTAAGGATCGTAGAATCCGTGGGGACTTGATAGAACCTTTAAGATCCTAAAGGATTTGATGTCATTAATCAAGAGAACCTATTCGAGCTTTCAACTCAAGTGACAACAAGAAATAATGGTTTAAAACTAAACGGTAACGTTGCATCACTGATCTCCGTAAAAATTATTTCAATGTGAGAGTCGTTGATCGATGGAACAAGTTACCACAAATGTTGTCGAAGCCAGCACAATAACTACATTTAAAAACAACTTGACGCGCACTGTAAAGTAAATGGGTATTGATAGTGCCCTGCGAATTCATATTTAGTCCCCCGGATCGATTAGTTGTAGTGGTAGTTGGTAGTTGTAGTTAGTATATTTCATACCCTATTTTTCTGCACTATGAACTTCCGTGTTCCTATCTTCTTTTAAGGACATGGTATCCTTTTCCAACTGTTTTCTTACAGAGTTTGATAGTTAGTAGTATGTAGTTCAGCAGATACCCTCGTCATGGACCAATAGGTCTCCTGGTGTCTGTTATTCCTATGTAATCCTATGTAATCCTCCTCCTCCTCCTCCTCCTCCTCCTCCTCCTCCTCCTCCTCCTCCTCCTCCTCCTCATTAGCCTCCTCTTGTCCTCTTACCTTTTTGTCTCTTTCCTCGTCAATCTTTTTTTTATGTTCCTCTCGACAATAGCTCATCGTTTTGTCTCCTTCCCTGACAATCCGAATACGAACTCATTTAAAAACTGAAAAAATTTTCTCCTCTCTCTCTCTCCTCTCTCTCTCCCTCTCTCTCTCTCTCTTCTCCTCTCTCCTCTCTCTCCCCTCTCCCCTCTCTCTCTCTTTTCTCTCTTTTCTCTCTCTCTCTCTCTCCTCTCTCTCTCTCTCTCTCTCCTCCTCTCCTCTCTCTCTCTCTCTCTCTCCTCTTTTCTCTCTCCTTCTCCTCTCTCTCTCTCTCCCCTCTTTTCTCTCTCTCTCTCTCTCTCTCTCTCTCTCTCTCTCTCTCTTCGCTCGCTCTGTCTCTCTCACAGTCCCCCACCATATACTATTCTTTCCCTCCTCCTCTCCCTTGCACCCTTCCCTCACCCTCCTGCCCTCCCTGATAACCTCGATGCCGTCTCGCCAATCAGACTGGTTCGTGATGCCCACCTGATTGGTTGAGGAAAGACCGCGCCACAGATTGCCTCGCAGACCACTTAACTATAGGACAGGCTAGGTTTTGGTCTACTAAAGAATTTCCATTTTCGTGTAACTCCTGTACCATCTCCGCGATTACAGTAATTTAATTGTAAGTCATGAATGGCTTAATATAGTTTATTATACGTATCAGAAAATTAATATTAACCTACAACGTTGCTTGGTCAGAAGATATGCAACACTTAATTCAAACACGTACCTATATAAAAATTCAAGTGGTGGTAAAAGTACATTTTTTCTTGTTTCTTTTATGTTTGTTGGAAGTCTGAGATTGAGTACAGTGACTCCTCAGAACGTCACGTTGTAATCTTCCACAAACACACTTAAGCCTCTACTAGTGTTGACGTATAGCATTATGATGTCAGAATCCCAAGAGTCACACTCATTTATTCCTTCGTCTCTCTCTTCTCTCTCTCTCTCGGGTCTCTATTCTCCTCTCCTCTCCCCTTTTCTCTCTCTCTCTCTCTCTCTCTCTTCTCTCCTCTCTCTCTCTCCTCTCTCTCTCTCTCTCTCCTCTCTCTCTCTCTCTCTCTGCCTTTCTCTCACTCACCTAGTTATTTGGGCATGTTTTTGTTATTACTTTCCTTTGCATTCAGTGCCTCATTCTTTCTTATATTAATTTTTCTCCTTTGTGCCTTTCACTTTTATGATGCATGTTTTTGTATCAGACTTAGATTATATCAGTTTCATCAAGTTTTTAGCCATGTTTTTTTTTCAAATCTTCTTTTCCTTTCTATTATCTTATTCTTTCTAAATCTACCTCTTTTATGATTTTCCTTTTTCCTTATCATTTCTCCCTCCGCTCTCCTTCTGCTTTCTTTCACTCTCGCGCGTCAGCTCATTGCGAATTCCTTGGACGTTGGACATAAGGTGGAGGGCCATTACTCGCCTGCAGGAGGAGAGGTCTCTTCCACTTCCACCCTATGAAAGCAGTAAAGTCGTATGCACTTGCCGCCCTTCAGAGTCTGCAGGGGAGCCAAGAGCGAGGTCACCTTCAGAAACACAAGCGCACTTTGGCCATGAGAAGAGCAGCCGTGTGTTGACTGTTGCAATCTGGATTTTCCGCGCCTTTTTATCCCTCTCTCTCATCTCACGCCTCCTTAGTCGTACCTACCTCCATCCCTCCCCCCTTCTCCCCCCATCAGTACCCATCTCCCCGCCTTTCTTGTGTCCTTGGCCTTGCTTCACTTCCTTCTTCTATCCCTTCCTCCTTACCTCCCTAACTCCCTCTCTTCCCTCCCGTCCTGCTTCGTCCGCTGCTCGGCCCCCTTCTGACCCAGCATCACCCTCCACTGTCTTTGTTACGTGCCATCACCTATTGCGTTCATCGTTGAGTCTCACCTTCCAATTTTTATATTCTCTCTCTCTCTCTCTCTCTCTCTCTCTCTCTCTCTCTCTTCTCTCTCTCTCTTCTCTCTCTCTCTCTCTCTCTCTCTCTCTCTCTCTCTCACGTGTGTACGTATAATTTACCTACGGTCTTGATCACCCATCTCCAGCTGTTACCCATGCAGAAAGAGCTTACCTGTCTCGAATTCACCTGAACCCTCCGTGCAAGCAAGTGCAGCAACATGACCTGCCTAAACATGGTGTTGATGTGTCGAGGCATTGTTGAAAGAGGTGGTCCGTGACTCATTCCAGCAGAGATCAAGCGCCCTTTGTTTGTGCTCCTTTCACTCGGCCCAATGCCTGCCTCTCGCCACCCAGCACCTAACACACTTGGCCGGGTGGCTCGCAATCTCGGCTCAGCAACTCTCACCCCTGGCTCAGCAACTTCCACTCTCGCTTCAATAACTCCCACCATCGGCATCATTTTGAAAAGCTTCTTTCCTCTCTACGAAACTCATCAAAGCATCAAAGAGAAGATTCAGAGGACGTCCACATTAGGTGTAGTGAGGCACACTGCTCCCCACATTTTTTTTTCTCTCACCCTCTCTCTCTCTCTCTTTCATAGATCATTCTACTCCATGACCTTCTCAACAACATATTCACATCCCACACCCTCATATCCATTCCCATGAGTACTGAAACCAACATATCATAAATGCGTTAAAGCCGAGGGCCACTGGTGTAATAGGTAGTTAAGGAAGACAAAGTACTCGTTGCTGTGTGGAGGCTCCGATGCCTATATACAGCAGTCACGGGACAGGTGTTCCTAAAATAACCAAATTTCTTTTTTTTTGCAAGTAGGGCCGTGAAGATTCCCATTCGTGTGAAGTCCCATGACATAGAACGAGTGGCGACAAATTGGTTGGTTCAGACCCTTCCCGTTCTCCATTGGTTTGAGAGGGTGAGGAAGGCTGAAGGGAAATGTAAGGGTAACTGGAAGCCGAAGAGAGAGAACAAAAATAGAAAAGAGCGACAGGAGAGAATAAGGGCGACTTGTAAGTAACATGCATCTCATTTCTCTCTCAAAAATATACTGTCAGTTTAATAAAGAAGTTCAATGATGGCCAAGATAAGAGTGTGGCAGTGAGGGTGTGCGTGCCTCGCCAAGCGGCACTCCCAGGTATAGGCCTGAGAGTTGTTAGGATGTGGTGGTGCAGCAGGCGTGGCTTCCAGGGTACGTGTCCCTAGCGAGGTTGGGCGACGAGGTTCACGGCTCCTACTACCACTTCATATCATGCTGGAATATTATTTTTTTGGTGTATTTATTTTGTTGTGCGAAAATTAACTCTGCCTGTCCACATAGAGAGAAATATAACTACCACGATTACTCTGCGCCGAGATTGCTACCTGGTTGACTGTGTATACACTATTCAATTATACACTCGCATAAGCTACTTTTAGTCACTAATGTTTTACATGTGACTAAAGTTTGTGTTTATTTCCATTTTCGTTTTTCAGCATCATACACGCTGAAAATATCGTATCGCTCAGTGCTGACATTGCATCATCACAAGTGTGAACTACTGAAAAGCCTTTTTAGTTCGATGGCGTGGCTGAAGAAATATGCCAAGCTGGACAGTTGTCATTACAAGTGTGTGTGTATAACACACACACACACACACACACACACAGCTGATGAAAAAAAAAATCGGTGTTGATCACGACCCTTAAAAAGTCGTTTCAAGCATAGCTCAGGCGCATAAAAAAAAATTGTTTTACACATTGTGAATGATCTGACCATCCTTTGCCTCTGGACAGAATGATTCACAGGTGATGCGCTCGGATAGGCTGAAGGCTGTTACTAAAGTGGACGATTGATGCGCTTGATTACAGTGTTGTCCGAGAGAAAGGCTGTGTTTTGGCCGCCATGATTATATACTCTGAGACAATTTTACAGAAGTGTAAGAGCGATGCGGCCAGTGGTCTCCCGAGTACATCGTCGCAGCAGAGCCTTTTAGCGTGGCCGTAGTTAGTTACTTTGAGCGTGGCAGGGCTGGGCAGGACCTCGCCTACCCCTCAAAGGTCATTGCAGTGCAGCACCCTCACCCCTGAAATGTTGCCGTCGCCGCCACACCTTTCAACACCACTCACCCACATCATCACCACCACCGCCATGTTTTTTTGTAACGACAGACTTAACTGCCAAACCACCATAGCCACTACTAATACTATGCCCACAATCAAAATTACTGCAACTCTACCACATCAACCGTTCTCCCCTCCATCATGATGACCACCTGTATTATCGTCATCATCATCATCATCACCATTATTATTATCATCATCATCATCCACCACTTTTCATGCCTCATTGCCTGAGTTCATATTTTTCCTAGTATTTTAATTCTTTACAAATCCTACATGTATACTCGCTATTCACACATACACACAACACACACAACACACACACGGTCAGTAAGCTCCGTAATTTCTGGACTGAGTGGCACTTACTCAGCAGTTTCGGGTGTCAGCAAGCGACCCAAAGTTACTGACTGTTGACCGGCTATTTTGACGCGTCTGCGGTAGGTGGCGTTGCAGTAGTTGCCGCTGTTAGTGGTGCGTTTCAACAATGCGGTTATTGGTGCTGCGTTTG
The DNA here is from genome assembly GCA_016584305.1 of Chionoecetes opilio. Taxonomy (NCBI): domain Eukaryota; kingdom Metazoa; phylum Arthropoda; class Malacostraca; order Decapoda; family Majidae; genus Chionoecetes; species Chionoecetes opilio. The sequence continues at coordinate 27,234 of JACEEZ010022457.1, read as the reverse complement.
TGATGTAATTGGACGCAGGGCTGTCACGGTGGTGTTACCTTCTCGTTTACTATTAGAGCTCTCAGCCTTGCCCTTGATGGAGGTGTTAGTCACGCTTGTAGTGGTGAAGTTGGTGGTGGTGGTGATAGTAGTGGTGGTGTAGTAGTGGTAGTGGTGGTGGTGGTAGTGGTGGTAGTAGTAGTGGTGGTGGTAGTAAAGTTAAGCTCCACAGTCTGCCGTTAGTTATGTATCGCAGTAGTTGGTGAAATACCGAAAATATCTTGGTTCCTTACACTGCTTGTTTATCCTCTATGAGTCAGTCGTCCTTAAACTCCTGAGTAAGCAAGTAATCAGCGCTCCTTTATATCTGTCGAGGTCAGCAGTAGTCTCTTTTTACCTTTATCACTCAATAGCAGCAGTTGTATCTACACCGCCTATAGTCTCCCTTGCCCTGCTGAAGCTCCTTAAGGGCTGGGACTCAATAGTTGGTTAAGTTATCAATTAATGCCTGATTAGCTCTAAGAAGGAAGCGTCTAAGCCGATTTGTTTCCCAACTACTGAGTATATTTTTTCCTCTCGTCTGAGTCACTTATCGGATAGAGGGAGGATGTGAAGGATTACATGGAGGAGGGTTTTTATTTGTTTATAATGGTAGCAAGAATACGTCCCTTCTCTCTCTCTCTCTCTCTCTCTCTCTCTCTCTCTCTCCTCTGTGTGTGTGTGTAGTCCCTCCCTGCGTATTCGGTCGCGTCTTCGAATCCACCAGTTCGTCCTGACGTGGTGGCGCTTTGTATATCAATACCTTGTAGTTTGGTACTTGCAAAGTGTCTAGAAGGATCAAAATATCTTATTCTTATCTCTGCGCTCTCTCTCTCGTCAATCTCTCTTCATCTCTCCTTCTTCTCTGTCTCCATCTTCCTCTCTCCTCATCTCTTCCTCTTCTCTCTCTCTCTCTCTCTCTCTCTCTCTCTCTCTCTCCTCTCTCATCTCTCTCTCTCTCTCTCCTCTCTCTCTCTCTCCTCTCTCTCTCTCTCTCTCTCTCTCTCTCTCTCTCTCTCTCTCCTCCTCTCTTCACTGTTCGTACTCATCTTCTTCTCTCTCTTACTTCCCTCTCTGTTTTCTCTATTTTACTCTCCCTCTCGTTCTCTCTTTTGCTTTTCTCTCTGTCCAGATCGTGATTACACTGTATTTTTATATTTCCTTCAGGTTCTCACAATTTTCTGCATCTTTAGCTTCCATCTGGTTTTCCATATCTCCTTCCCTATTCCTTATTTGTTCTTTGGTCCTTTTTCCTCCTCTGTTCTACCTCTTTCTTTTATCCTTTTTTAGATTTTCCTTCATTTCTCCCATTTCTCAAAATATACGGGGAAACTTCAACCCCCTTTACCTAATTATAACATTATTTAAGGCATTTTCCCACATTTTTTCTTTAGCGTGGACCCGCTTTTAATTTTTCATGTGTGATGCAATAAGGGGGGCAAGACGTCGTTGAATATAACTTTAAAGGGGATTTTAATGTTTGGGTAGGTGGTTGGGACCCCAATTTGAGATAATGGGTCTGGAAAGTTCATTACCTTCATACCTGCCTTGTTGCATATTGAAGGACTGGCACATCTCAAATTGCATGTCAAGGAAGCCTTCCAACACACATTTGTCAGCTCCTCCTCCTCCTCCTCCTCCTCCTCCTCCTCCTCCTCCTCCTCCTCCTCCTCCTCCTCCTCCTCCTCCTCCTCTTTCTACTCCTTTCCTCCTTTAACTCGCTTGAAAACTCCTCTTCCTCTTCCTCCTTTCTTCTTCTAACTCGCTTGAAAAACTCCTACTCTCGTTTCTTTAGGCACCCCCAACCTCCCTCCCCCTTCCTCCATCGCCCGCCTCTCGTTTTTAAAGCAACTGTTCCCTCTCCATCATTTTTGCCTAATTACCTGTCACTCCACTCACCTGAGGAGCGTCAGACTCCCGAGCCTCATATTCGTGTAAACTGGTATCTTCTTATGTGAGCTCGATGCGTGTAGGGATTACGTCACTATTTATTGGATTGTATGTGTGTGTTTAAGTGTGTGTGTGTGTGTGTGTGTATGTGTGTGTGAGAGAGAGAGAGAGAGAGAGAGAGAGAGAGAGAGAGAGAGAGAGAGAGAGAGAGAGAGAGAGAGAGAGAGAGAGAGAGAGAGAGAGTTTAAGTGTTTGTGTGTGTTTTAGTATACATATATCGCTGTGTATAATGGTATGGCTTTATCTTCAGTGCGTTCTCCTGTGGTCGTGTGTGGCTGTGTATCCTGGTGTTGCCATGTTTATCTTAGTGTTGTATTAGTTTATTCTATTTTACAGACGGTGTCACTCTTAAGGCTGCAAAATTAACACAGAGAATAACAATTAATTGCCGCTTCTAAGAGCTATAAGTAAGAAGTTTTCAAATTAGTGTCACTATAGTTGCTGAGAAAACTGAAACTCGTACCTTAAAAGTGTCTAGAAATAAAATACTGAAACAAATATGGGAAGGATCATTACAATTTCAAGGTATAACTCTAAAAGGGGATGAAAGCGCTTAAAGAAGAAGTCTAAGTCGTGAGGTGGATGAAAAAAGGAGGGAAAGTGGGAGAGGAATCGCATGTAAGTCTTGTAAGCGGCAGGAAATGGAGAGCATAACTTGGGCAAACTCTTAACAACAGCATCCATGGAAATCGGATTAAAATACAAGAGAGGCAGCAGCATTGCATTGGAACTGGAGAGGTTAAGGATAGTTAAAGGTGAGGACTCAATGGGACGAAAAGCCTTTGAAACAACCCAGGTGGTGAGAATTGCGTGAATGGGTCTGGGTGTAAGTGTGGATGCTTGTGTGCAGGTGTTTGTGTGTTTATTATTCTATTTTTCTTTTTTGTGTCTCTTCTGGCCGTTCAATGTGTTCTGACGTTTCCTCATATACGCCTCTGTGTTATCATTGCCCCCCCCCCCCCGTGTCATGGGTGTAGCAGGCACGGTGGGCAGCAGGTGACAGAGACAGCTAAGCGGAAACAGCAGAATTTGAGCAGAGCACCAGCAGGCCATGATAAATTGCTGTCCAGGTCCTCTGTCTCTCCCTATATATGAATTTTTGTTTGTCAGGCCAGCGCGACAAGAAAATTGGTTCCGAGCGAGAGAGGAAGGTATATAGGCTGGCTCGGTCTGTCTGTCTGAGGGACGTTTTCAGCCCGTCGGGAGGACAGAAGGGAGGGAAGGATTGAAGTAACCTTGATGGCTTGAAATTGGGCTGAATAAATACCGGGTCAATGGGAATACATTTTGTCATATATTTGCTCTGCTAAAAAAGAAAAAAAACTTCACCAGAGATTTTGAGATATTTGATGCTTTGGAATTTATTTTTAAGATTCCTATAGTTATTTCGTCTAGTGTTTTTTGTTTTCGTTAGTTATTTTGTCTCTGCTTTATCATTGGTCACCATCAGAAATCGCTTTGCTTTGTGCAGTGTCGAGGCTTGGTTAGAGAAATGAACGTAATGGTGAGAACGAGCATACATCTTGGAAAGCCACGAAACTCAGGTTGACTAGCGAAGGAGGAAACAGAATAATAAATAGAACAGGTCAGAGAGAGAGAGAGAGAGAGAGAGAGAGAGAGAGAGAGAGAGAGAGAGAGAGAGAGAGAGAGAATGTGTGTGAAAGAGACGAGTAAAAAGTATCTGCATTACCGTTAAAACAACCTCGTCATGGAAAATGTGGAAATTTCATAGGAGTATTAAGTTTCATAGAAAACGAAATGGAAAGTTGTATTATTTTTTTGTACTTGCTCTTACCTTTAAAGTTTCGCTGTTCTTACTTTCATACAGATATTATACTGATAGTTGTGTGCTACAGAGGAGAAAAACCGGTAGACGTGTGTGTGAGGGACGATTTTTGAGTAATAGAACTCCTTTGATTGACGCTTGTGATATTTACATGTAAAAAAACTGAAATTCTAAGCATGACAGTAACCCTTTGTATCAATTCAAGGAACAAAAATTGATATAAAAAAGAAAAACTAGTGGGCATTGTAGTGCTAATGTGAATAATAATGGATTGGCAGGTAGTGTAAAGGTATTGGTAGCGATGGTAGTGGTTGCGTATATATAGATAGTGGTGCACTCCATGGTGGTGGTGGTGGTGGTGGTGGTGGCAGGAGAGTTGTGGGCAAGGCAACAGAGGCAGTCTCAGGCAGTCTATAATAAGCTGTCAGAACAAGGGACTGAGATATTGAGGCGAAGCGAGGAACTATCTCATGTTAATTGAAGCGCGGAGTTTGCTTCATTTTGTAACTTAGCGTCTGTATAAGCAAAGACGTAAAGCAACCCATAGTGCCACCCTGCCGAGATGTGTGGCTACGTTGCCTTTTTATCAAGAGAAAGGGCCAGGATTCCTCGTATCTTTCTACTCAGAGGGCCATGTCACCTTTATACCGAAATATCGAACCTTCAATAAATACAACCCATTAGTATCGGGGCAGACAAGACCCCAACATGTCCTGATCGTAATTGCCGCCTGTCCCGTAATTGTGGAGCCGCGGAAGGGCAGGTATATTGGCCAGGCCGAGGTGCCGAACAAGACCCCTCGTTACCCAGCCAACAAAAGGGCGTTCGAGGCCGTGACAGACAGCATGGGCCATTAGGTGATCAGGGAGACAAGTAGATGGGAGGGTTTGCAGTGGTGGTGGCTGGAAGAACCTCAAAACTTAGTGATTCTACCCAAAAAACACGAACTCATCTCCTCGGTAATGCGTAAATCTTGTCTTCCTTCATCAGAGAGAGAGAGAGAGAGAGAGAGAGAGAGAGAGAGAGAGAGAGAAGAGAGAGAGAGAGAGAGAGAGAGAGAGAGAAGGACAGATCGACAAACAGACAGACACAACACGATACCAAATACTCCACGAAACGAAGGTAATATTGCAGATGTAACTTTAGCGGTGGTGGTAATGGTGGTTGTGGTGGTCAGTCTCCATGGCTACCGGGCTGTTTTTCAAGACGACGCTAGACGCTGAACGCAGAAAAACACGAGGCTTGTGACAGAAAATAAGATCGAGTGACAGGCCCAGGGACGTCACAGATCTGCTCCGCCAGGAAAACAATTTTATATCTAAGAGAACGAACGTCATCAATCGTGCAAGAGTGTAGAGTCTAAAAGTTATACAGGAATTTAAGACAAATGGTTTTATATTTTTGGCACGTCTCTCTCTCTCTCTCTCTCTCTCTCTCTCTCTCTCTCTCTCTCTCTCTCTCTCTCTCTCTCTCTCTCTCTCTCTCTCTCTCTCATCTCCTCTCTCTCTCTCTCTTCTCTCCTCTCTCTCTTCTCTCTCTCTCTCTCTCTCTCTCTCTCTCTCTCTTCTCCTCTCTCTCCTCTCTCTCTCTCTCTCTCTCTCTCTCTCTCTCTCTCTCTCCTCTCTCTCCCCTCCTCTCTCTCTCCTCTCTTCCTCTCTCTTTTCTCTCTTCTCTCTCTCTCTCTCTCTCTCTCTCTCTCTCTCTCTCTCATTCTAGACTGGAAAAATAAATAATATTGAAGATGATATGGCTTGCTAATTTTGCCACGCCATCCAATACCCATCGTATCATGCAACACATTTTGTATCCACCAAGGTTCATTGACGGAAAAGAGGGCTCAATATAGTAGTCATTTTCTGTCGATTTTGATAATATTTTTTCATTTCACCACTTATACCCATGTTTTCCATTTTATGCCCTTTCTTTTCTTTCTTTTCTTCTCCTTTTCCCTCATCTCATCTACTACGTCGTTATCGTCGTCATCCTCTTAATCCTTTTCTTTTTACTTTTCTAATGTTTTTGCTTGGTCCGGCTGAAGTGAACATAATATAAGCGCTGGCAGATGGTTTTAGATGGGGTTTTTTCTTTCTTTTTCCCGTCGCGATGGGCAGCAAGGTGTCGGCGAGATAAATGTGGCAAATATCGCTCACTGGGCGGGACCTGAACCATTCTATTCCATAGTATCACCAGCGTGGGACACTCAGCCAGCTGCCGCGTGAATATGGTGATAGAGGTGGTGGGGTGGTGGTGGTGGCGGTGGTGGTGTGGTGATGATGGTGTCTTGAATGTGGCACGTTAGTGGTAGTAATGGGAAAATGTGGCGCCATCAGCATCGTGTGTCGGATATTCTCATCATCATTCCCTCGTTACCTGGAGTCTACATGGGCCAGGTGTCTTGTGTGTGTGTGTGTGTGTGTGTGTGTGTGTGTGTGTGTGTGTGTGGTGTGTGTGTGTGTGTGGTGTATTGACAGTGTGACAGTGTGTGTGTGTGTGTGAACTTTAACATTTTGGTGCACGTTGGAGCATTGTTGATATTAGCATACATGTTCCACAAACGTTGCAAAAAAACCAATGAACTATGTGTACAAAATACCAGCGAGGTGTAAATCGATTATTTCCATGAGCCTCCACACGGCTTCTGTATTATCAGTGTTTGAACAGACGAGGTATTTACAGGAGTGACTTTTAGCCAGTGTGTCTGTCATGGGCGTCCAACATGTATACTCGCCAAGGGGGAAGGCGAGTGTCAGAGTGATTGATGCCAACGAGAGGGTGAGAAATCTGTGTTGACGTCAGGAACATTAGTCAAAGTTAATCCTCGAGGCAGGTGTTGCATGAGTAATGGATCGGTGATTGGTAATGCAGTTCATATTCCAAAAAAATCAATCAAATTTACATCAGTAGATACTAAAATACAAAAACATGTTAAAAGCCTTGATTGGCCGGTCAGCCTGATCCTGTACAGAAAGGTCAACATGCATAATGAATGAACCTTGTGTTGGAACATTATATATTTATTTCACGTTCAGCTGTAAAGTGCCCGGCAGATGTGGCACAGCGTGATCCACACCGGGTTTGGTTCGGCATAAATCACACACCGAGTCCGAGCACCACTCTGTCCTGTCACTCCATAAATCATACAGTTAACATGTATGTAGAGCAAACCTGCCTAATTAAGCTTTTTTTAAATCATGAATATTTTTAGTATTTTGAATATATGTATGCTGTATCGTAATGGTTATTCATAAAACATGTAAAACGAGACTGGTCATCGTAATCATCATGACGGGGGCGGTGAGGTCTAAAGCGCGGGGGAAAAGTCTGTGAAAGACCCTCCCACCTAGCCAGACACGACAACATCCAGGTATACTCCGCCAAAGTAACTAATACCTTATTATTAGATCATTATTATATTAGATGCTTTGCACTCCGCGACTCAGGCTGCGAGGTCACTGCGGTAAGTCAGCGTCCAGGTACTGTTTTTTCACTTTATATTCAGCCTCATGTCTTTTCCTTTCTTTCTTTTCATCTATCAGTTTTTCTTGTCTTTGTGTATTCCCTTTTATCCGCTCCCTTCATTAATTAGTTCCTTATTTAATATATGGTGCGCACTCTTCCTCCCTCAAAGGTGAACCAGCTAACAAAAACAATTGGTATTTACGAGTGAAGGTACCGACGCACTGAAACATGAATAATGAAGCAAGAAACTCGTTGTCTTGTAAATAGGTCCGTTAGAGCGGGGCAGAAATAAGGTATTCAATGAGTTAAATTTCCCACATGACTCTTGTTTATGGTCAACTAAAGCATAAAAAAAGCTGTAATTAATTAATGCGAATATGTCATGCTTTCTTGTCGATTGTGAAAAATAAAACATGCAGCATGTGTATCGAAAATATTTTGTTAAAACTCATAATCGAGTTTGATGTTAATATTAAAACGCTAACTTTTTTTTTTAGTGTTTTTTGAAAGTGGAATTGAATGAGAGCAAAAGTAAAGTGAAGAAAAAAAGATAAATCGATACCGATCGATAATTGATAGAAAAAAGATAATCGCTACCAATCCAGATGGCATTTATACGACTTGGTGGTTATGACGAGAAAGATAAGAGGTGATTCAGCAGCGACGCGGTGGCGGCGATGGTTGTGATTGTGGCGACAGGGAAAAAAAATTGGCAGCAGTGTAAGAATGTGTGAGTCGCTTATGTAGCGGAGATGAAGGTATTATAGTGGTGACTGGTGAGAGTTTTGTTTTTGTCTGGTAACCTTTATCATCCCTCTAGAGTGCGCGCACACACACACGCACAAGATGAAGGGGGGGGGGGGTTGAGTTAAAGGATGCCAAGAAAGAGAAGGATGGGTGCGGCACGAGGCTCCTCTTCCTCCTCCTCCTCCTCATCTTCCTCTTCTTCCTCCTCCTTGTTCTTCTCAAGCCACAAAGAAGCCCAGATATTGACATGTCGGATTAGGGTGACGTGTAGGAAGAGTGAAGGAAGAATAGGAGGACAAAAAGGGTACTAGAGAGAGTAGTGGAGTGGTTCAGGTACTTTGACGGCATTGAGGTGATGGTGGTGGTGGTGGTGGTGGGTGATGAGTGGCCTGAGAACACAAGTAATGTCATAAGACTATCAAAATCTATCAAATGTATATAGCTCAACAGGAGTTTGACACACTCTGACTGGGACGCTGCATGTATTAGGGCGATGGTATAGTGATGAACATGTTCTTGAAGTAGAAGGGAGAAGAACACCAACCAACAACGAGAGAAAGTGGATGAAACAGTGGAAGAAAGGGGCAGGGAATCATAATTGTGGAGGAAATAAAGGAAGAGATAAGAATGGAAAACCGACAAGGGAGGGTTCCACGTCACAGTGTCATCTCTCACTCGACAATTGTGACGTAAGGAGCGACTTGGCCAGGTTTCAGGATGTAGGGGAAGGAGAGAAGGCAGAAAGGAAGGAGGGAGGTCACACGAAAGGCGAGAGATGTGATCCTGGTGTGGGGGGTAGGGAGAGAGAGAGCTGCTTCTGAGAGGGATGAGGAGGAATGGGAGAGGACTGCACAATCAACAGAGGCCCGTAAAGTGAGACAATGGCTCGGCGTTGTTACCCTCACAGCCCCGCCTTCCTGTCTCTCTCTCTCTCTCTCTCTCTCTCTCTCTCTCTCTCTCTCTCTCTCTCTCTCTCTCTCTCTCTCTTTTAGACACACGCACGCACACACATAGACGAGCAAAGCAGTGCGTGGGCGACCAGACATAGGAGCGGGCCAAGAGGATTAGAAGGAGGAGAAGGAAACTGTGTAGGTGTGGCTGAGTCAGATCCTGGGGGATGGAACTTGGCAGGAGGACCGTCCGACCGGCAGGAAGAACGATAGAGAGAGAGAAGGAAGAGAAGTTTGGCGTCTCTCCTGCTCCTCTTCTAAATCCTTATCAATTCTTGTAACCCATCGTTATCCAATTCTCCTTTTCCTCTTATCTAATTCCAGTAGTTAGTGTAGAGTAGTGAAAATAAACAGCCTTGTATAAGGACCTGTAAGTCTGTTGATGTTTGTAATTCCTTTGTACTCCTCCTCCTCTCTTGCTCCCTCCGGCCATCGTTACCCAGTATGTTAATTAGCTGGGGTGCCTTTGTTATGGCTATAAAAGCAAGGTGTTACTCCATGCATGAAAAGGCACTGAATGCTTATGGCAAGTGTGGCCAACCTTTACTGGGAGTTTCTACACGCTCTGAGGGTTGCTACTAAGACTGACATTTTGCTGTAATGAAATTTGTTATAAGTCAGACTTTTTGTGATTACGTATGACTCTCTCTCTCTCTCTCTCTCTCTCTCTCTCTCTCTCTCTCTCTCTCTCTCTCTCTCTCTCTCTCTCTCTCTCTCTCTCTCTCTCTCTCTCTCTCTCTCTCTCTCTCTCTCTCTTCCAAGTTATATCTCTGCATGCCACTCCACTCTCTATCGTGCTTACTCAGCTAATACTCTTTTTATTAATTTTTAAACAAATATAGGCAAGAGAAAAGGTCAAAATACATGAGAAAAATACCCTTTCTTTGCCGCTCCACAAAAATATAACAGACTTTCATATTCACAATAGAAATCATTGGTGCGTGAAAAAATACAGGAGAAAAACATTCTCTCAGGAGTTTCGTATACAAGTAAAATATCAGTTTTACAACATTTTTTAGCCGCTTTCTGACGCTAGTTTTTGTTTTCTATTTTTTCGTATTGATATTTTTCATGTGTACGATCGAGAATGCGCAGTCGAGGTGAGAGCAGTGTTTGAGTGTGTTTTCTTCTTTGTTGTTTGTTTGTTTGTTTGTTTGTTGTTTGTTGCCGTTGACCAGCCAGGAAATGGTTCAAAACACGCACATTTAATATTGAGATTAACAATAATTGATGTTCCAAAGTTTACACAGCTTTTAATTCTGGTGTTATTCAGGCAAATCTATCACTGAATTTTTTATGCTATTACTATTAATGGTAATTCTGTTTTGTAACCATAACTGATACTGTAGCTTTCTCTTATTAGTATTACATAACATTGTTAACTGGTTATTCATTACTATTACTTTTGTATGCATCACCAGCACAGGCAATACGTACATGTTTTGGAAAGCATATTCGTTGCATGTACACATATATTGTCAATTATGATGAAGAATATGTAACTAGAATATGAAACTTACGAATAGCATTTTTTACATACTGATTCTTAACCCCTTCACGCCCAGATCTTTCTTTTCCTGTAAAAAAATCAACTGTTGTTAGCCGTAAAATTAAGAAAAGTAACTAAATATACCAATTTAGTTAGTCGTCAAGGATACTAAACAGGTCAAATCTATAAAATATTGCTTATATTCACAAAAAAATCGTCTAATAGTAACCAAATTACAATGGAAATTACGTTCTAGGTCTCAAGGTGTTAAAGTAAGTCTTCTTCTGTCTGAGCACCTAAGTCACCCCGAAATGGCATCATGTCTCAAAAGAATCCTTACTTACTTTTTATTATTTTTAAAGGTAACGATGCTCCTGAGAAAGAAGTTGTGTGTGGAGGTTATTCAGACTCGATTACTGAGGAGTGAGATAAAACATGTTCAAGCCAACCACCACATTAGAAATTGCAAATGTTTTACATCATTCTGACCATGTAACTGTTTAGCTAAAGTTTGGAAGTTATATTCTTTTTTAGATGGTAAATATTTGTAGATATTTTTGTCGTGATACAAATAAATATGTTTTTTTTTCATATTACATGTAGTCACCGGTTTAGTAACCGTGATTTAATGCAAGGTATACAATAATAGAAAATAGAAAAAGTATATGCTATACTTTATTACTTGGACTTGGACTTGCTGTCATTATATCACTTTCTTTCTTTCTTTCTTTCTTTCTTTCTTTCTCTCTTTTTTCTCTTTCTCTTTCTTTTCTTCCCCTTTTTTTTCTCTCTCCCTTTCAGTGCTAATCTCCTGCTCGTCTCTTCTTTTGTCATTCCTCTCCCTCACGTCTGCCTCAGCTTGGCTTCATCGTTGCTCCAGACACTCTGCTTCCCGCCACCCACACCACCAACACCGCCACCAACACCCTTAATATTGCAAGCCGTCTATTATTCACGCCACGCTCACTCGCACAGCCTCCACTCCCAGGCCCTATTGGTTGGAGTTAAAGGGAACAACAGATTCACTTCCCAGAAACCCTACCAAGAGACCTATCACGCAGAAAGAGGATGGGGGAAGGGTTTTGTTGTGTGTGTGTGTGTTTTTGTTTGTGTGTGTGTGTGTGTGTGTGTGTGTGTGTGTGTGTGTGTGTGTGTGTGTGTGTGTGTGTGTGTGTGTGTGTGTGTGTGTGTGTGTGTACAGGGGTGTAGAGGAAGGGAAATAAAATTATGTAGGTGAATGTTGGAGTGTTACGTTTATAAATTGGTGACAGATGCGACAAAATTATATAACTAGGAGATGAGGGCCGCCAGAGAGAGAGAGAGAGAGAGAGAGAGAGAGAGAGAGAGAGAGAGAGAGAGAGAGAGAGAGAGAGAGAGAGAGAGAGAGAGACTGACTGACTACTAGTACTATTCTCTTGCTCATCCCTCACTCTACCTTCGCTGCAACACCACATTCTCCACTAACGAAATTAAAAACTCCGCCTTACTGCCAGGTCTGTGTTCGCCTTAGCTATTACGCACTGCTGTGTTGTTTTATTGAATTTTTGTCGCGCCCCTCAGTTAATTGCTTCCGCTCTTGCAGTGTGGGTAGTGTAGAACAAAGCCTTTAGAATTAGGCCTATAGTTCTAAAGGCTTTGGTGTAGGTCTTCTTAGTCATCATATGTACCTGTGTGTGTGTGTGTTTTGTGTGTGTGTGTGTGTGTGTGTGTGTGTGTGTGTGTGTGTATGTATATGTGTGTGTGTGTGTGTGTGTGTGTGTGTGTGTGTGTGTGTGTGTGTGTGTGTGTGTTGTATGTATGAATGTGGGTGGGTGGGTGTAAACGGACTATAAGAATGCAAACATTACTGCAAAATAACAACCCAAGAGAGCTGTAATAATTTTTTTTCTCTCTCTCTCTCTCTCTCTCTTCTCTCTCCTCTCCTCTCTCTCTTCCTCTCTCTCTCTCCTCCTCTCTTCTCTCTCTCTTCTCTCCTCTCTTTTTCTTCTCTCTTCTCTCTCTCTTCTCTCTCTCTCTCTCTCTCTCTCTCTCTCAGCAGCAACACATTTACTTATACCATACCTCATCCTCCCTCTCCTCATCCTCCCCCTCCTCTCATTAGGAATGCATTAGCTAATAAAGGCAATCAGTGGAGCCTCGCGTCCAGGGTAATGAGTGAGGCGGTGATGGTATAGAGGCATTTGAAGGTCAGTCTTTGAGGGGGGGGGGCGGGGGAGAGTAAAGGCTTAGCGGTGCCTGGCGTGGGAAATAAACAAATTGATGTCGCGTAATTAGATCCAGGAATTGTTTGCAGTTTATGAGNAAAGTAGTCTTCTCTGTCTGAGCACCTAAGTCACCCGAAATGGCATCATGTCCTCAAAAGAACCCTTACTTACTTTTATATTTTTAAAGGTAACGATGCCTCTGAGAAAGAAGTTGTGTGTGGAGGTTATTCAGACTCGATTACTGAGGAGTGAGATAAAAATGTTCAAGCCAACCCACCACATTACAAATTGCAAATGTTTTAACATCATTCTGACCATGTAACTGTTTAGCTAAAGTTTGGGAAGTTATATTCTTTTAGATGGTAATATTTGTAGATATTTTTGTCGTGATACAAATAAATATGTTTTTTTCATATTACATGTAGTCACCGGTTTAGTAACCGTGATTTAATGCAAGGTATACAATAATAGAAAATAGAAAAAGTATTTCTATACTTTATTACTTGGACTTGGACTTGCTGTCATTATATCACTTTCTTTTTTCTTTCTTTTCTTTCTTTCTCTCTTTTTTCTCTTTCTCTTTCTTTTCTCCCCTTTTTTTTTTCCCCCTCTCCCTTTCAGTGCTAAACTCCTGCTCGTCTCTTCTTTTGTCATTCCTCTCCCTCACGTCTGCCCCAGCTTGGCTTCATCGTTGCTCCCAGACACTCTGCTTCCCGCCACCCACCCCCACCAAACACCGCCACCAACCCCTTTTAATATTGCAAGCCGTCTATTATTCACGCCACGCCACTCGCACAGCCTCCACTCCCAGGCCCTATTGGTTGGAGTTAAAGGGAACAACAGATTCACTTCCCAGAAACCCTACCAAGAGACCTATCACGCAGAAAAGAGGATGGGGAAGGGTTTTGTTGTGTGTGTGTGTGTTTGTTTGTTTGTGTGTGTGTGTGGTGTGTGTGTGTGTGTGTGTGTGTGTGTGTGTGTGTGTGTGTGTGTGTGTGGGGTTTTGGTGTGTGGTGTGTGTGTGTACAGGGGTGTAAAAGGAAGGGAAATAAAATTATGTAGGTGAATGTTGGAGTGTTTACGTTTATAAATTGGGACAGATGCGACAAAATTATATAACTAGGAGATGAGGGCCGCAGAGAGAGAGAGAGAGAGAGAGAGAGAGAGAGAGAGGGGAGGGAGAGAGAGAGAGAGAGAGAGAGAGAGAGAGAATGGGCTGACTGACTACTAGTACTATTCCTTGCTCATCCCTCACTCTACCTTCGCTGCAACACCCAAATTTTCCCTAACGAAATTAAAAAATCCGCCTTACGCCAGTCTGTTTCGCCTAGCATTACGCACTGCTGTTTGTTTTATGAATTTTTTCGCGCCCCTCAGTTAATGCTTGCTCTTGCAGTGTGGTATGTAAACAAACCTTTAGATTAGGCCCCATAGTTCTAAAGGGTTTGGTTAGGGCTTCTTAGTCTATATGTACCTGTTGGTGTTTGTGTGTGTGTGGTGTTGTGGTGTGTGTTGTGTGTGTGTGTTGTTGGGTGTGTGTGTCGGGGTGTGTTGTATAATGTGTGTGTGTGTGTGTGTGTGGTATGTATGTATGAATGTGGGTGGGTGGTGTAAAAGGACTAAGAAAGCAACATTACTGCAAATAACACCAAGAGAGCGTATATTTTTTTTCTTCTCTCTCTCTTCTCTCTCCCTCTCCTCTCCCTCTCTCTCTCTCTCTCTCTCTCTCTCTCTCTCTCTCTCTCTCTCCCCTCTCTCTCTCTCTTCCGCTCTCTCTTCTTCTCTCTCTCTCTCTCTCTCTCTCTCTCTCTCTTCCCCTCTCCTCTCTCTCTCTCTCTCCTCCTCTCTTTTTCTCGGCTTCCTCCTCTCTCAGCAGCAACACTTTACTTATCCCATACCCCCATCCTCCCCTCCTCATCCTCCCCCCCTCCCCCATTAGGAAGGGCATTAGCTAATAAAGGCAATCAGTGGCCCCCTCGCGTTCCAGGGTAATGAGTGAGGCGGTGATGGTATAGGGGCCCTTTTTGAAGGTCAGTTTTTTTTGAGGGGGGGGGGGGGGGGGGGGGGGGGTAAAAGGGCCCTTTTAGCGGTGCCGGGCGTGGGATTTAAAAAAATTGATTTTCCCCGAAATTTTAGATCCAGGAATTGTTTGCAGTTTATGATGATACGATAAATATATGGGAAACGGGTAAATAAGGGTATCTAGAACCCGCAATTTTTATTAGTTTTCCCCATTCTTATTTCGTTATCTGATAAATTAATTAGAAAAAATCCCAAAAATTACCCGTTAAATAAATAAAAAAAATTTTTTTTAAAATCAATGGGGAAATTTTTTCCCCCCGATTGTTTAGGTTATTTTTTTTAATTTTAATTTTTCTTTTCTGAAAAAATGAATTAGAAACCATTTTAAAAATTACGTTGATTTAAAAAAAAAACCCTCATCAACCCGGAAAATTTAAACCCAAATTGATGATTTCATTTTTTATTTAACGCTAATTTTTTCCTTTGGTTCTAATTAAATTTATCAAAAAAAAACAAAATTTATAGCAAGGGAAACCCCTAATAAAATTGCGCTTTTTTGAAAACCTTCTTTAAAAGTTGACTTCCCCAAAATTTTTAAAAGGGCGAAGAGTTGAATTTGAATATTAAGTTCATGCATATTTCTTCAGAGCCCTCGTAATGGCATTCTTTAGGGGGTTGGTTTTACTTTTTTTTAATTTGATAATATTATAGAACAAACATTTAAGAAGATTTCAGTATATCATATATACTGATAAACCAGTCTATATGATCCGTATATATATATATATATATATATATATATATATATATATATATATATGAATCCGAGCAGCCCTCCGACTTCAGGCCCTTGTGCGACAGGCCGATATTCCGTGCGCAGTCCAGGGGGGAGATGCTCGAAAGAGTTACGGGACGGTAAGTATAACCCTAAGGGACTTTTATCTCGTAGCGCCTCTACGGGTGATGCTCAAACCGTTTTCTCACTCGCTATGGGACCGCGAGGCTAAGGGTGCTCGGGACCACCCTTAACTCCCCAAGGGAGTGAAATTTGAAGCGACAAGACATCAACAAACAATAAATTACAAGTTGTATCACTATATTTTATGTTTATTGTGTATTATAGAGCCATTTCATGCTTGCCTGTTTGAAATGTGATGTGTTTATTGCGTCATTGACTCCATATATATCATATTTAACATACAATACCTATACTTGTAATAAATTCATATTAGGGCAAACCTAATATATTAAATATATATATCTGTCGACTTTTTGAATCAAAACGTATAGTTCATCATACAAGTTTGGCCGCTACGGCTATAATGATGCGGTCGGTGGTGGTGGTATCAACAACTGAACTGAACTGAACTGAACTGGTATCAAATGTCTGACGTACAAACGCACGTACACACACAAGCAAGGACATTATAAAGTTATACAATCTTTGCACACAAGTGTCACGTGTGTCAAGAGTGAGGTGTGTCTTGTCTGACCTAAAGAGCGAACGCGCAGTTCTCATCCACTATAACAGAGACCGCCGCGGCCGCGAATATGGCAGGGAGGTACGGAGCGGGCCAGCAGTGGCCTATAGATACTAATTTCGGGCACGCAGGACTCGAACCTATGATCAGCGCATCAAGGTATACCCTGGGTACGTCTCTATAGTATTCAGCAGGAGAATATTATGCTGAAAGGCTAATATGGCGGCTATGTATTATCGTAACATTCTGGCGGTGTTGTGCTAAAATTGGCCCTATTTCGGAAATCGTCCGATCTTAGTTCAACACCGGCAAACATAGTTTTTAGGTTTGTGTTGAGTTATGTTTAGGTCTGGTTTAGCTTAGGTAAGGTTTATGATAGGTTTGTGTTAAGTTTTGTAGAGTTATTTAGGTTAAATAAGCGTCCGCGGGACGATTTCCGAAATGGGACGATTTTAGCAAAACAGCGGCATTTGAAGTCTTTAAATTTATTTATCGGGCTCCCTGACAGATGAGAGCATGATGATTGGCTAGATAAGGCCGCGTCATGCGAGGCGCTGCTCTGTGATTGGTCAGCAGAATTTCTCCACACAAATCCCTAGAATATCCCTAATATTCCCCACCCAGAGGCCACCGATAACCGTACGGGAGTGACTGCTCGATACGAGCATCTCCCTCAGCCCACCCTCGTAAGGTTATTGTAGCCATACACTCGTAAGTTGTCCCTTACGAGGGATTTTCGAGCATCCCTGCCCAGGTATACAGTGGTCTATGCTTATGTATATGTACAATAAACAACAAAGCCGACCGGACACCCCTGCCGCTATCTTTTTCCCCATCAGGAAAAATATCCCCACGGATTGACCAAAGGCCACATTTTTCACCCTAGTTAGTAAAATTCGTAGCGCCTTCGTCTGTTCTCTCTCTCTCTCTCTCTCTCTCTCTCTCTCTCTCTCTCTCTCTCTCTCTCTCTCTCTCTCTCTCTCTCTCTCTCTCTCTCTCTCTCTCTCTCTCTCTCTCTCTCACAAACACGTAATATTTGAAATTTAGTATATTCGTAAATACATAATTATATATTATTTCAGCAAGATTAGAGAGAGAGAGAGAGAGAGAGAGAGAGAGAGAGAGAGAGAGAGAGAGAGAGAGAGAGAGAGAGAGAGAGAGAGAGAGAGAGAGAATGCATAGCGGAAGGTGTGAAATATTTGAGTTGATCTCCTTCCACTAACCCCGCCACCCCCCTTCATATGCTGCTATGTTAATCTAGCTGGGAGTGTGTGTGTGTGTGTATACACACACACACACACACACACACACGCACACACACACACATGACGGACAGGCGTGAAAGAGGTAGGAAGTGAGGAATGAGGAAGAGGTCTTTTTCTCTGTCTTTCTCTGTGTCTGTGTATATATATATACAGTAGCGGACGTAAATATTGGCGTCGTCAGCCCGTAGCCCAACACGGTAAAACAAATATGATGGTACAATAAACAGTGATTACTTACCTTAATGTTAATACTTTGTTGGCATCCCCTTACGTCTAATGCACTCTTTCAAACGTGATGGGACACTTTCTATCAAGTTTTGTAACGTGGACAGAGGGATTTCTGTCCACAATTTGAGGAGTGCCGCTTCTAGTCGGGGAAGCGTGGAGGTATCATGGTCACATAACTTGCGTTTGATAATGGACCACAAGTTTTCAATGGGATTAAGGTCAGGAGAATAGGCTGGCCAATCCTCAATGAAGTCCACAGAGCAGTCATGAAGCCAGTTGCACCGATTTTGCTTTGTGGCAGGGTGCATTATCCTGCACGAATGGTTGGGCTTGGCCACCTCGAAGCAATCAGGCAGATTGTCACACAGCAGTTCCAAATAATTATATTGGTTCATTGACTCATTTTTGGGGAGCACACAAGTTTCCCAACACCATGGAAAGAGAAGCATCCCACACCATTAAGGAATTGGGAATCTTACAGTGTTGTGTTGATGAACTTTGGCGCGTACGGATCACTGCCCGGGAGGCGATAAACTTTCTTTTTCCTGCTGCTGGTAACTGAAATTTTGCCTCATCACTCCAAAGTACTTCTTTCCAGTTCTCAGTATCCCAAGGGAGGTACTTGCGCAGAAACTGAAGTCTGTTGTCCTTATGAACCTCTTTTAGGAGAGGTTTAGGTCGCGCAACAAGTGTTTAAATCCAAGGTCGTCATGGACTCGACGTCGCACTGTCCTGACAGACACTCACCCAGCAGTACATGGTTATTTCCTTTAATTGTCTGCCGGAAATACTGGGACACTTATCAACATCACGCTTGATGATGTTTAATGTTCTTGGGTGGGTTTTACGGGGCCTGCCAGGGGGTAATTTTTTCCGCGGCAAATCGTCGTCACCATGAGTTTGAAATTTGTTGCACCAAACGGCTGACACTTCTCACACTAACGCCTGTGTTTTCAGCAATATCTTTCACTGAGTGTCCTGCCTTGTGAGTGACGAAATAGCACTAATGTCATCACTTGTCACTGGTCTATACCTCCCATAGTCACAGAAGAGGCAAGATAGAGGCAAAACGCTGTTGTCTTAAAATGCCGCGGGCTGGCAACTCCTCCGCGGCACCTCCCTGCACAGGCTGTAATGGATCACTGGGTGTCGTGACCTTGAGCTCAGTGACAACTGACAACACAGAGCACTGCCAAAGCCGTCTGTATGTAAAAGCCTGAGTCTGGGAGAGCGGGATGGACGTGACGTCAGTAGCAGAGTCTGCTCCGCGAGTCAGTAGGAGCCGAGACTTTCAGCATGTGAGGATGTACGGGCGGTATAAGATATAATGTTATCTTTGGAATGTTTGTTCTATAATATTATCAAATAAAACCCGTAAACACACCTAAAGAATGCCATTATGAGACTCTCAAGAAATATGCATGAACTTAAACTCTTCGCCATTTAATATTTTGCTCGAAAAACATTTTACATGGAGAAATTCAATAGAAGCGGAATTTAATTAGCTTCCATTGATATATTTTGTTTTTCTGCTAAATGAATTAGAACCATACATACATTAGCGTTAACTAAATAAATAACATCATTCAATCGGGAAAAATTACCCGATTCATGACTCTTTTTAGTTAGTTAACGCTAATTTATGTATGGTTCTAATTCATTAGCAGAAAATGAAATAATAAGCAATGGAAAGCTAATTAAATTCCGCTTCTATTGATATCTCCATGTAAAATGTTTTTGAGCAAAATATTTAAATGGCGAAGAGTTAAAGTTCATACATATTTCTTGTGAGTCTCATAATGGCCTTTACTTTAGTCTGGTTTACGGTTTTTTATTTGATAATATTATAGAACAAACATTTCCGAAGATAACAATATATCTTTATACTGATAAACATATATTAGGACGAAATTACCCGATTTCATGATGTTATGTATTAGTTAACGCTAATTTATGCATGCTGCTAATTCATTTATCAGAAAACAAAATATAGCAATGGAAAGCGAATTAAATTCCGCTTCTATTGATATTCTCCATGTAAAATGTTTTCGAGAAAAATATTAAATGGCGAAGAGTTTAAGTTCATGTGTATTTCTTGAGAGTCTCATAATGGCATTTCTTTAATGTGTTTTACGGGTTTTATTTGATAATATTATAGAACAAACATTTCCGAAGATAACAATATATCTTTTATACTGATAAACATATAATTAGGTAGGTAAACTTGTCATCTCGGTGGCCTCGTACAGACGCCGTCCGTGACGTCATCAATCTCAGGCGCAGGCCTTTACATGCAGACGGCTTTGGCACTGCCCCAGTTTCCCTTGCAGAGTTGCCAAATGCCCAATAAATTAAAATATGAGAGTATGTTTAGTTTTTCTGTAGTTTGCTCTGGGAACCGGTTTGCCTTTGTTTATAACGTGAAAATGCAGCGCTACTCATGATGTTGGCAGAAATCCCTCTATCCACACTACTGCAAAAGGTGATATAAATTGTTTGATTATGCTTAATAGACGTTAGACGTAGTGGGATGCCGTCAAAGTATAAAATTCAAAGTAAGCAGCCATCCTTCATAATTATTATCGAATGTGTTCTGCGCGTTAGGCATAGGACCGACGCCGCCAATATTTACGTCCGCTACTATATATATATATATATATATATATATATATTATATAGTATATATATATATATATATATTATATATATATATATAGAATATATATATATATATATATATATATATATATAATATATATATATTATATATATATATATATATATATATATATATATATCATCATTATTGCATATTATAAAGATGTCAAATCTTTATTGATGAACGTATATTGTTATGCGTCTTATAATTTAAGAAAATTACGTTATAACTATTCAGAGAGAGAGTAGTCCAGTCAAAATACGGTTTGACCCTGAACAAATTCCAAGAAAGCGTTTTATTGTTTTTTTTGGTAGTATTACATGTAGGGAAAAACATACTAAAAGTTTACCAAAATATGGTTACCACAAAGGGTCCAAATGTGACGTCAAAGAATATGGCCGCCAAAGCTATAAAATGTTAAGGGGATAGACTCCCCCAAACATTTGTTTTCTTTATTATTAAACCTACATCTTTGAAACTTGGTACATATATAAAACAAGTAAAAAAAATAGGGGTCGTCTTTTGGGAAAATTTGATTTGACGCATAGAAAAACGAGTTAGCGAAAGAAAACGTGATTTTAGGGGGGTCCCCCCAAAGACTACTCCGTCAATATCAGTCGGAGAGAGTCGGTAGAGGTGTCAATCGAAAGAGGAATAAAGCCGCTAGGACGTCAAGGGCGATTTTTTTAAATTTTCTAATTAGATCAAAAACTATAGCCCCTCAAAAATAAAAATAAAAATAAAAAAAAATTCATTTTTTTTTTCATTTTTTTTACTTTGAGGGACTATTTGAGGGACTATACACCTATACATTATATGTGGGGAACAACATACTAAAAGTTTACCCAAAAATGATCACCACAAAGGTCCTAAACTATGACGTCATAAGACGATGACAGCCATCGCACTAAAAAATAACCCCTATTCCTTATTTCAAAGCTGTAGCTGTAGGTTACAGAAGAGTTTTCATTTTTTATGCTATATATGTTGATATAACAATTTTTATATCAAAGTTTATACTAAACTACACGGACAGGCGAGGTCATGACGTCATCAATGACGTCATGACATACATGTACATTTCTAAAAATTATAGAATACACAGTGCATTTTAAGACCTACTTCATCACTGAATAACCGTGTCAGTTTAATAGTCTCTATTTTCATCATCAGACACTGCTCCTCACTCATATTGTCACAATGCCCTTCTTGACATGGTCCGCATACCGTGAACAGATAAGTCCGTGTGTTTTGCAAGTGCACCGAAGTGTACTACAACCACGAGAACAATTGCAGTGAATTATTTCAGAAGTTTTTCTGGCGCAGGTGAAGTATCCATCATCACTGGAACTAGACTGTTGTTCTGCAATTCCCATCCCCATTCAGTAGTGTCCATGGCCTCAACCATTTGTCCATCCAAAGCATCACTTGGAGGTAACTCCGAAGGTCATGATACTTCGTTGCAGAGGAGGTCGGTGGCAGTCGTTCAGGTGTAATAAAGCTTTTGGCTGAACCAACTTTTCGGCTGAGACTAGAATACCTCATTGCAGACAGATTGTCTCCAGGTTTGCCCCCGAACAATGCCACCATTGCTTTACACCCAGCGTCTTCAATCTCAGCTATGTTTTCTTAGGTGTGGTAAAACATCTTAGCACAAGCTATTGAAGACAGAGTCTCCCTTCAAAACCTTGTGTAGAGCGAGTTTTTTCCGATTCCAAAACCGCGGAAGTGGTATCGCATCCCGTGAATGCATGCAGGAACAGAAGACTGCTGCAGACATCGTTTCCAAGCAACTTCTTCATAACCTTAATGTCGTATACTGTTGCAGGACTCCCTTTATCCGAGTAGAAATAAAGCTTGTTGCCATCGCTGGTTGACGCGTGATGAAGTAACAACACCAATAGATCTGTATCTTCGCCAATGAGACTAGTCCTTTTGTTGGATGACATTGACACTGCTGCCTTAACAATCTCCAC
>JACEEZ010022456.1:50000-60000 GCA_016584305.1 Chionoecetes opilio | reverse complement strand
TATATATTCCTATTTTTTGTTTGTTCATTCTATCACAAGATATTGTTTTTTCTTTTCTTCTTTTTCTTTTTTGTCCTTCTTTCCTCATCGTTTTCTTAATCCTCCTCCTCCTCCTCCTCCTCCCTCCTCCTCTTCCTCCTCCTACCTCCTCCTCCTCCTCCTCTCCTCCTCCTCCTCCTCCTCCTCCCTCCTCCCTCCTCCTCCTCCTCCTCTCTCTCCTCCTCCTCCTCCTCACAAAAGTAAGAAAGATCTTGAGATATATATTGCAAGTATCAGTAAATCAGACCCCAAAAGAATTTTTCAGTTACGTGCGCAAGAAGAAAGTTATTGCGGCGAACATAGCTCCACTTGCACTTGCAAACGGTAAACTTACTAAAAATGAAATCGAGATAGCTGAAATATTAAATGATTACTTTGCTTCTATTTATACAGTTGAAGATATAAATGGACAGGAAGAAGTGGGCTGCGATCAAAGTAACGTAATTCCGTTGATCAATTGCGAATTCCTTGAGGACACTATAATTAAAGCAATAGATAAACTTAAAGTTAACAAATCCCCCGTGCCAGACTGTATTGCACCGCGAGTTTTAAAGGAAGCGAAGAACCAGAATTGCCAACCTTTTTCAATACTTTTTAACAAATCCCTAAATTCCGGCTAAGTCCCTTGTGATTGAAACCTCCTAATGTTACTCCAATACAGAAAACAGTTATTTGACACAACCGAGCAGCTACAGACCGATCAGCCTCACATCCGTAGTCTGTATATTAATGGAAACAGTAATACGAGACAATCTGGTAAAATTCTTAGAGGAAAATAATCTGATCAAAAACTCCCAGCACGGCTTTCATAATAAACGATCTTGTATCACAAATCTGCTAGACTTTTTTAATGATTTTAACATGATGTATACAGCAAGTTCGACGAGACGAAAGCAGTAGATGTGATTTATCTTGACCTTCAAAAAGAGTTTGATAAAGTCCCCCATAAGCGTTTACTTAAGAAATTAAAGTCTCACGGCATAACTGGAAATATCTTAAATTGGCTTGAAGACTGGCTTTCTTAGAGAAAACAGCGCGTCGTAATTAATGGTAAAGCATATAGCTGGCAAAATGTTTTAAGTGGTGTACCTCTGGGATCTGTACTAGGTCATGTACTTTTCTTAATCTATGTAAACGATATTGACAAAAGCCTCACCTGTAAGATATCAAAGTTTGCGGACGATACTAAAATATCGAATAAAGTAATCACAACTGCCGATAAGATGCAATTGCAATCTGACCTTGATCGTTTAGTTAGTTGGGCAAAGAAGTGGCAGATGAAATTTAATACCGATAAGTGTAAGGTTTTGCATATAGGAAGTAATAACGATCAAATTAACTACTCAATGGACGGACATGAACTTTCCAATGTTACCGAAGAAAAAGACTTGGGGATTATTATAAGCAACGGCCTCAAGCCCAGTAAACATTGTTCAGAAGTTGTTAAGAGGGCTAACAAATTAATTGGTTTCATAGGAAGAACTTTCGAATATAAGTCTGAAAAAGTCATTCATACACTTTTCAATGCGATCGTACTTGAATATTGCGTTCAGTTCTGGTCACCCTACTATAGAAAAGATATAATCAAACTGGAGAGAGTACAAAGAAAAGTTACAAAAATGGTTCCGCGCTTGCGAAACAAGCCATACGAAGAGCGATTAAAGGAATTTAACTTATTCAGTTCGTCAAAACGTGGGTTGCGAGTAGACTTAATAGAATTGTTTAAAATGTTCCATGGCTTCAATAATGTTAACATAAACGACTATTTGAATATTGATTGGACAAACACTACTCGTAGTAATGGATACAAGAGCATTGGTAAGCGATTTCGGTCACATGAAGCGAAGCACTTTTTCTTCAATAGAGTTGTCAATATATGGAACTCTTTTCCAGCACAATTAGTTAATAGTAACACGATTGAGGCGTTTAAGAACAAACTAGATAAATACTTACCATCAACTGCCCAACTCGATTGCTTCGGCCCTACGTAAACTCTTTTTTTTTTTGTAACGTTAGCTCTAGTTTAGAGTATGTCTCTTCAATCTTTCCTATAAAATTTCATGGCAATTTTTTCTATGCTGCATGGTGATTTTTCTCACTTTTTTTTCTGCCAGTCTCTGCCGGACGGAGAGGTAGGTGGGGAGGAGCCTCCAACTTTACTATTCTTTTACCTCTAACACGTAGAAACTATAGTGGTAGAAAGTAGTCACACCGACAGCCTCGTTTGGCCCAGTAGGGCTGTTGCTGTCTGTTATTCATTTGTATTCCTTTGTATTCCTTTGTATTAAAACCTCCATGTCCTGTCTTTATTCCCTTATGTCTGTTTCCCGTCTTCCTTCTCATTATTTGCTATTACATTTTGGAATTTCTGGTTAAAGGAAATGAAACTTTTTTGTCGCAAATGAATAAAGATTTCAACTTTGTATTCATGTGTATTTATCTTCTATCGAAATCAAGCAGATTTCATGTATTTAAATAAGTTTATACATTGTATTTTGTTTAAAAAATAATCTGACATTTTTTTCGACAGAGACACGTATTTATTAACGTAATTTAGATTTTTCATAGGTTTTTGAACCGTAATATCTGTTATATCTGTGTCTTCTTATTTTTACACCTTGAAATATATATATTAATTTCGAAGTGTATATAATTTTTCAAAGACACGTATTTTCTAAAAAGATATAAATATTTCATATAGGTTTTTGTAACGTAATGTTTTATTTTTCTCTTTTTTATACATTTCAGATATTTATTTTTAATTTATTTTTTTGGCCAAAGACGTATTTCCGAAGATAATTTCTGTTTTTGTATCGTAATGATTTTCTTTGTGTGTGTATTCCTATTTTTGTATACCTTATAGAAATATATATCTTTTCGGAACACGCTGGACCACATGGCCAAAACTTATGGTCCTGTCCAATCTTCGTGACAGACCCTTTCATGAGTGGTCCCAGCAAGCCCCTCCTCCTCCTCCTCCTCCTCCTCCTGATCTTCCCCTCACTCAAGTGTCAAACACTACCCTGAACTTGTATAACAGAGAGGGGGAAACTCGAAACAAGGAAAAGGAGACGAACAAAGGGAGAGAGAGGAGAGAGAGAGAGAGAGAGAGAGAGAGAGAGAGAGAGGAGGAGAGAGAGACGAGAGAGAGAGAGAGGAGAGAGAGAGAGAGAGAGAGAGAGAGAGAGAGCAGAGGAGGAGAGAGAGAGAGAGAGAGAGGAGAGAGAGAGAGAGAGAGAGAGAGGGAGAGAGAGAGAGAGAGAAGAGAGAAGAGAGAGAGAGAGAGGGGGAGAGAGAGAGGGAGAGAGAGAGGAGAGAGAAGAGAGAGAGAGGGAGAAGAGAGAGGAGAGAGAGAGAGGAGAGAGAGAGAGAGAGATGAGAGAGAGAGAGAGAGAGAGAGGAGAGAGAGAGAGGAGGTGAGAGAAGAGAGAGAGAGAACGAGAGGAGAGAGAGAGAGAGAGAGAGAGACGAGGAGAGAGAGAGAGAGAGAGAGAGAGAGAGAAAGAGAAAAGAGAGAGAGAGAGAGAGAGAGAGGGAGAGGAGAGATGAGATTGCAGACGAGAGAGGAGAGGAGAGAAGACGAGAGAGAGAGAGAAAGAGAGAGAGAGAGAGAGAGAGAGAGAGAGAGATATTCAGCCGCGCTCAGCCTCCGGTTCACGGTGTATCTAGCTCCTGACAAATTCACGCTTTTCTTAGGAAAAACTGAAGCCACATAGGAAAAAGTTGACCACCTTCTGTAACCGATTTCTGATCACACAGGGGATAAAAACAATCTCATACAAAAAAATACCAAAAGACAGAAAAATGAGGTTTTACCTCCACCAATATGTCAACGCCACTCTACTCCTTCAAAATCACGCCCGGACGTCCAACCTCTCAACCCCGATAGTCACCTATCACACCGAAGTGACCCGCGCTCGCCAGCAAACACCCACCCCCACGTTGATTTCTGCCATGTCTCCTGTTCTTTTTTTCCATTTTTTCCTCCTTCTCTACACTTTGGTACTGCCTCAGCTTCACTGGAGGATCTGCAGACGAGAACTCAACTCTGGGGAAAAATAACACCAGCCCAGCTCCCGTGGTCATGAACAGGACTCCTTCCCACTCCCCTCCCTCCCTCCCTGCTGACACGTGACAAAGCATTGCGGCACGTCACCACGCCACCACCACCACCCGTACTGCCTCAAACACATCACCCGCGCTTGCGGGACCTATGACTGGTGTGTAAGCACCACCGCCTCATCGCACGGCCCCGCGGCCTTACCTGGATACACCCTGGTCGTTGGTATGCAGTATGAGCAAGACAGCCACCACCGATACAATCAGTCGCTGAAGCCTTCATGTGGTGATTGTCCCAACATCGCCCGTACCAGCTGTCTCGACACCAACACAAACACGCGACTGCTGTCAAGTCAGTGTTCTACATGAGGCTGTGGGGATCTCGGCCCCCGTGGCTTCCAGGAAGCAGTTGCACACCCACCACAAGGTGAGACTGAGCATTCCGATACTGCCTCCACGAATTTCTCACTGCCGATAAGATGATTATGAGACGCAGCCAATTAGAAGCCCGGAGCTCTAGTTCAAAATCATCAGGGGTTAAGAGGAGAGCTACGACGAAAAAACAGATACTTCGGCTTTTTGTTTAAGACATCCCAGCGTTATCGCCCAGCAGAGAGACGATGTAGTAACATCCTGAACTTTATGACAACATAGCAGGAACCAAGTACAGCCTGAAGAGCTTGAAACCAGAACCATTGCCATAGCGCTACCCAAGCCTGAAGGATTGACCGCAGTGGCACAAAAACCACCACTGCACAAACAAACCTCCACAGGCGTGGTGGATATGATTAAGACACTCCCACTTAAGTGTTGCATACAACACAGGACGATGGTGTGAACGTTCATCAAAAGAACCACGTTACACCGGCGCGAGCCCTGAGCGCCATACCATCCGGTCTCACCTACCACGAGTCCGAGCGCGCGATACCCACACCCTCCCTGCCGCGAGTCCAAGAGCGCCGGGTTTATCAGTGTCTCCACTGCCACAAGTCCTGAGAGCCGGGCTTCCTCGCGCCCCACCTGCCCCCTCCGAGACCCGAGCGGCGAGATACCCGTACTATCACCTTCACAGGTGATCCAACAAAATAATCCAAGCAGATAACTTTAACTTCTGACGCTCCAGTCCCACCCGACCGCCCAACAACTGCAAGGCGGCACGATTCAGCTTAGTCTGCTCACACAGCCGGGCACCGATCGAAGCTATGCCAATCACTGCAAGAGAAGTGAGCACACGGAGAACGATGGCTTCAGGAAGTTGAAGTGCGACTACGCACCGCCACGGTCACACCACCCATGAGTGCCGCACGCGCCTCGACAAGAAAGCAGGATACATTTTTCAAACAGCTGTCTGCGGAACAGGCAAAAAATACGCTTCGGGCTACTTCAACTCCCTAAAACAAGAGCTTTGCGTTTCCTGCCCCACAACTTCTGACACCTCACAGGTAGGAGGCCTGGACACCACCTCAAGCCTTCCCGCCCCCTCACAATGACAGCAAACATCGCCTCCTCACCCACCTACGCCGCCCCCCAGCAAGCGCTTGGTAATCTTACCATCATCCCAAGCTAACGTTATAGGTTCCAGGGACTAACTTCGGTGACCTAACGTACAGCCATGTTTGCCACAAGTCCTGACATCATTGCAACTACTGAGACCTTCCTCAACTCCTCAGCCCCCCCCCCCATCCCCCCCCCGCTCCCCCCCCTGCCCCACCCCCCCGTGCCAAAACAGATTTGGGCAGCATAGGTGGCTACTTAAAAGTTGGTTTCCGGACGTGACAGGCCAAGGTACCTTGGGGAGAGTCGCGGTGTGCTTCCGCAGCAGCCTCCCGTATCAAGCTCTCCCCGTCGACTTCTGCTCCACATGGAGTGATGTTCTTCAAATGTGGAATCAAACACTCAAGACTGCCTTTGCTGTGCGTGTGTACCTGTTCACAGTGGCAAGTTGGTGAGGCCCCTTCACTACACTGACCACCAACTTAGGATGCCCTGCTCCTCCAGCACTCTGTACCGCATACTCACGCATTGTGGGTGTCTCAACAGCACCTTGTCCAGAAGGCAGTTTGGACGAGCTGCTGCCGGTGTTTGGGCTCACCAATCACGTCGGACTTCCCCACCCACATATCAGGGTCTTCACTTGACCCTGTAATCACGATTTTGCTCTGCATGTTTATTAGTGACTTGCCGCCCGCTAGAAACAGTGGGTTCTTCTGACCACCACTGACTGTTCTCACCAAGAATCAGGCTGGACATCTACAGAGATGAGGCAGCGACTCGCACCAAACTGGCTATTGGACAAGGGGAAAACACTGGGATGAATGAAGGCAAAACACGTAAACAACAATTGTGTGGTCTGACGTGCTTACAGGTGACGTTTGACACACAAGTGAAAGAACTTTCACAGAAATCCTAGATGTCCCACCAAAGGAAGACTGTACATGCCAGACATACAAGTCTAAAAACGGGAGACCAGCCGGTTGGCTTCAATGCAGGAAAGCAGCAGCGTTATAAGAGCAAGGCCTGGCGCAATTAAAGCCCCACCCCAAGAATTCATAAACACCAGACAAAATGGCTGTGAAATATGAAAAGAGTCCATGAAAGAGGGAGATTAAACAAAACTGGTGGGCATCACTCAACGAAAGCTAACAGGCCAGTCAGTGGGCACTAAGGATTGGTGAGAAGCAGCATCAAACAAACAACAGGGGCTTCTCCGTGACGCCAGCATCCCACCGTTGACAGCACCTGATGCTTGTTTGTCACAAGTCCACCGGGGTAAAAGCTCAGGTTTGGTGCCCCACTTCTCACTCCAAGATGACAGTCCTGACCCAGAACGTGAAGCCTCTTACCAGTCCCGATCTAACCAAGGCCACCCTAGGGAGCAATCACCATTACCACGGAGGAGGTATTTGCAAAACAACTTCAACAAGTTGATCCCAAGAAAGCGCTGGGACCAGAAGATCAGCCCTCAACTGCTTAAAAGATGTGCCTCACAACTTGCTGGCCTCTTGCTACCATCTTTCGGATTGCCATTAATTCTCAGCAGTGTCCATCTGAGGAAAAGTGGGCGAGAGTTCTGTGCTATCCACAAAAAGAATTGAGAGAGGCGACCTCAGAATTGCAGCCCCATTTCCCTCCTTTTACGTGTTGGGAAAGTTCTTGAGTCCCATCATTGCCTCCCAAGATCACTAAATTTTTTGACGCTCACCGCTGCTAAAAATTCACGACAATTCGGCTTGCTGACAGGGGGATCCGCAGCAGACTCTTCTCTCCTGCACTCAGCAGCCCTGAAACCACTCCTAGATCCCGGGGGCGAAGACACCTTCCGTCGCGTCCGTGATCGCTGGTGCCTTTGACTAGGGCGTGGCACAGGGCATCACTACCAAGCTGAGAAAGCCTGGGGATCCGCGGGGATCGTTACACCTCCTGCAAGATTACCTCCACGAAAGAACTCTGCGCGTGGTGGTGATATGGTCACACCTCCTCTAAAAATGCTATCAAAGCCAGTGTCCCTCAAGGAAGTATACTCTGGCCATATCGTATGGAACGTTTACTTCAGTGAGAATCCTGCAGATGGATTCCTGAGGCTGTAAGAGCGTACGTGCAGACGGACTGTAGCTATCAATTCAGCTGTGAGAGGAGGTGACCGCCACAACACAGTCATTCGCATAACCAGGCACTGACAGGAGCATCGGCCCTCCTGGGGCAAGAGACGGCAAGTCACCTTTGAACCAGACAAGACCCAAGCCGTCCTCATCTCCCGCAGGCAAGATGCAGTCAAAACTGGGACCAACACGCATTCTCCTAGAAGGCAGAAAATACACCTCCAGGAGTCAGTCAACACATTCTGGGGTGGAGTTTGACTCTGGCCGTCACATAACACCAGCCACGTCAGGAAGGTTGCCAAGGATCTGCCTGGAAAATTGATGCTGCATCCGACGCGTCGCGACACCGCCTGTACGCTCAGGGAGTCGGCACCACTCTACAAGTCCACAAGTCCAACTTCATGAGGAATACGCGCCCTCGCATGGGTCCTCCTGCCCCCCGTCATACCTCACTCCTGACGGGTTCAAGCCAGAGGCCAGCGGCCGGTCCCGGGCTGAAAGCCCCTGAGGCTGCTGCAACAGATCATTCAACCTCTCCAGCAGGGCGTGACGGACAGACATGTGCGTCATGTACAAGGCTCACAGGATGCCAGCCCTACAATAGCTAGGAGCTTGCACCTCAGCCCACGGGCCAGGCCCTAGCATTCTACCGTGCGGCCCACAACAATCGACCATTCAGGTGACTGTGCCCTCCCCCCCCCCCTGAGAGGACGGAACATTACCTCCGACGCCTTCCACCCCACTATGTGACATATGGAAACACCTTGATGCGCCAGACCGACCTGTACCTCCCCACTTCCCTGCATGCTTTCAATGGGGCGTAAATGCCCTGCAAGCGTAACTAACGCAAGGGAAAAGATGTATAAAATAATGATAAGTTTGTATATAAATTAATGTTATACTAGATAGTTTTTTTTGTATGGTATCAATGTTTTATTTAGTTTATTCTTTATATTATGGTATTAGCTATAGTTTTTAGTATAGAGAGAGAGAGAGAGAGAGAGAAGGAGAAGAGGAGAGAGAGAGGAGAGAGAGGAGAGAGGAAGGGGGAAATTTTGTGGGGGGAAAAAAACACATGGAAAAGGAAAGGCAGGGGGAGTAGTATCAGACCCCTGCCCTATGGTGAAATACTCCGGGGAGGTTTAGGGGATTTGAGGGGGTGCTGCAGACTTATCATTAAAAATTCCCCCATGCCCTCTCTTTCCATCCCCCTTATTGTCTAGATACACAAGAGAGTCTGCAGCTGCACTTAAAGACAATTCCTCTTATTACTACTTTACACTAATGCATTTACACCCCCTACACTATTTTCATTCAAATTCTGAGGCACCATTCATTTTCAGCCTCGGAGTCCCTTACGGGGGAGGGGACCTAAATTCCCCAGGGGGGACCGACTCAAAAATGTCGACACTAGGTGCTTGATACTTCTTCTAGCCTTTCTTCTTAAACTTCTGCAAATTCGCGGACTTAGATCAACTTTCTCTCTGTCGAAATTCTTCCTCCCTAAACCCCATCTTCTTTTTCCCCACCGAAATCAGTTGGTGTGAGCACTGACACAGACCTTTTTTTTGTTCCCTTTTCGTCTCTATTTAATTTTAAAACCCAAAACTGGGGTGCGTAAGTGTGCATACATCACTTTCTCTGAGCCAAAAGCCCTTTAATTCGAAAGTTTTTTACCCTCTGGCTTCGACCAAGTCACTCTGTACTAAATTTATCTGTCCCTGTAATCTCTCACCTAAACCCCGATATGTAAAACTTCGAATTTAAAATCAAAAAATGGACAATCTCATTATTTTCCTTTAGCGAAATTTTAATCATGGCGACTTCAAGTTCCCCATTTGGCTATCATTTCTTTCATGACCAATGGTGAACAAGCCTCAAATTTTCTATCCTCCAAACCCAGAGCATGGTGCTCCCCCACCGTATTCCGACCCCCTTGGAGACACGCCCAATTTTTGATCTTTTTTAACTCAACCCTTTGCACTCTGTGAAACTATTTTTCCCTTGGGTTCCTCCCATCCAACTTTTTTTGTAACCTGCCTATCGCCCGGACCGTTCGGGACCCCCCTAACGGAGGGGCTTTGGACTTCAATCAGTAAAAGGGGAAAACCCAAGGCAGTACTATCGAATTTTTTTTGGAATGATTTTGCTTCCATGTCAAAGACCCCTTTTTTGTGCAAGCGCATAACTGAGTTTATAGTTTATGGAGGCGTAATTCCACATATTTTTTCAATCCTAAAGCCCCTCAACCTTGGGTTTTTAAAAACCTGGGTTTTTCTCATGCTGTACGAGATAAGAGGGGG
>JACEEZ010022456.1:7500-45000 GCA_016584305.1 Chionoecetes opilio | reverse complement strand
AGAGAGAGAGAGAGAGAGAGAGAGAGAGGAGAGAGATGAGGGGAGAGACGAGAGAGAGAGAGAGAGAGAGAGAGAGAGAGAGAGAGAGAGAGAGAGAGAGAGAGAGAGAGAGAGAGAGAAGAGAGAGAGAGAGAGAGAGAGAGAGAGAGAGAGAAGAGAGAGAGAGAGAGAGAGAGAGAGAGAGGAGGAGAGAAGAGAGAGAGAGAGGAGAGAGAGAGAGAGGAGAGGAGGAGAGAGAGAGAGAGAGAGAGAGAGAGAAGAGAGAGAGGAGAGAGATGAGAGAGAGAGAGAGAGAGAGAGAGAGCGAGCTAGCGAGCGAGGCGAGAGAGAGAAGAGAAGAGAGAGAGAGAGAGAGAGAGGAGAGAGAGAGAGAGAGAGAGAGAGAAGACGAGAGAGAGAGAGAGAGAGAAGAGAGAAGAGAGAGAGAGAGAGATAGCATAGAAATAGACAAAACTGCATCCTCGGCTTTTTTGATACGACATCCCAGCGTATCTCCCAGCAGAGAGACGCTGTAGTAACCATCCTGAACCTTATTGACAACATAGCAGGAACCAAGTCCAGCCTTGAAGAGCTTGACACCAGAACCATTGCCAAAAGCGCTAAGCCTGAATGGATTGACTGCCAGTGGCAAAAACACACTGCCACAAATCAAACCTCACAGGCCTGGTGGACGTCTGCTAAGCCAATCCCATTTAAGTCTGTTGTCATACAACACAGACGTGGTGTGAACGTTCATCAAGAGAACACGCCTACACCGACCGCGAGCCCTGAGCGCCACACCACCCGCACCTCACCTATCACGAGTTCCGAGCGACGCGCTACCCGCCCCCCCCTGCCGCGAGCCCCGAGGGTCGGATATCAGTGTCTCCAAGCCACAAGTCCTGAGCCCCGGGGGTTTCGCGCCACCCCTTTACCCCCGAGATCCGAGCGGCGAGGTACTCTATCGCATTTCACGGGTTTATGCTACCAAAATAATCAAGAGTAACTTCAACTTCAGACGACAAGAGCACCTTGTTTCCCAGCCCCTTTCCCGGGACGCCCCAAAAACTGAAAAATTTGGGGGGGGACGATTAAAGCTAGGCCCGGCCACAACGCCCGGGCACCGTTTGGGAAGCTATGCCATCCCTGAAAGGGAGAAGTGGGCAACGGGGGGAACGATTGTTTTCAGGAATTTGAAGGGGCGACTACGGCCAGCGCCAGGTCACACCCCCCAGGAGTGCCGCACGCCCCTCGCTCAAAAAAGGGGAAGGAAAAATTTTTTCAAAACAGCTGTCTGCGGGATCGGGGCAAAAAAAAGGGTTTGGATATTTCCCCTCCCAAAAACAAGAGCTTTGCGTTTCCTACCTCCCCCTTTTTACCCCCTCACAGGTAGGAGGCTGGACACCACCTCATGCCTTTTTTCCCCCCCTAACAAGGACACCCAAACATCGTCCCCCTAAACCCGGAGCAAAGCCCCCCCGCACGAAAAGCGTTGGTAACTTCCCATCATCCAGTAATTTTAGATTTTTCCCAAGACTAACGTCGGTGACCAACGTACACCCCTGTTTTGCCACCCCCGTCCTGAATCATTGCCATACGGGGACCTTCCTCAGCTCCTCAGTGCCAGAAAACTTTTGGGGGCAGATAGGTGGCTACTCAATTTGGTTTCCCGGGAACGGAAAAAAGCCCAAGGACCTTTGGGTAGCGCTGTGTGCTTCCGCAACAGCCCCCCCCTGTACAAGTTTCCCCCTTTCAAACCTTTTCCTGCTCACATGGAGATGATTTCTTCAAATTGTGGACACACACTCAGACCCCCATTCTGCTGTGCGTGGTTTACCGTCCACATTTGGCAAGGTGGGACCCCCTTCACTCCCTGACCCCCAACCCTTAGGCCCGGCTCCTCCAGCCACTCCTGAAAGCACCCCATCATTGGGGGTGATCTCAACCAGTACCTTGTCTAGAGGCATTTTGACGAGTTGTTGCCGGGTTTGGATCCCCAAATTTCACGTCGATTTCCCCACCCAAACCTCAGGGTCTTAAACTTGCCCCTGTAATCACCGAATTCCCTCCCAGTATATGACTGCCGCCCGCAAAACAACAGTGGGTTCCTCCAAACCACGGGCTGTTCTTTTCAAGATCAAGTTGGCCCCTCGACAGGGATGAGGCGGGGATTCGCCCCCAAATGGCTAGGGGAAAGGGGGACTGGGAGCAAGGAAGGAAAAATTAACAACATTTTTGTGGACTGACGTGCTTACAAGTGGACTTTGAAACACAAGTGAAAAACTTCACAAAAAACCCTGAGTCCCCCCAAAAAAAGAGTTGTACCCTCCCCAGCCATACAAGTCGGGAACCGGGAGACAACCCCTTTTTGCCTTTCAATGAAGGGGAAAGCAGCAGAGAATAAGAGAAAGGGCCGGGCTGCGATACAATTTCCCACCCCACAAAAAAGACATAAACACAAGCAAAAAAACGGACTGTGAAAATATGAAAAGAGTCCGGGAAAGAGGCAAATAAACCCAACTGGAGGGATCCCCTTCAAGGGGAAAAGCTAACAGGCCAGTCAGGGGGGAACTAAGGTTGGTGGAGCAGCATAAAACAAAAAACCAGGGTTTCTCTGGGGAAAGAAGCATCCCACCTTTTGACGGGCACCGGATGGCTCTGTTTTTCACAAGTCACCGAGGTAAACCCCCGGGGTTGGGGCCCACTTGCCCCCAAGAGGGACATTTCCCTGCCCAAAGAACGTAAAAACCTCCTCCATTTCCCGGTTTTCTAACAAGGCCCCCCCTGGGAACATAAACCATTCCCACGGAGGGGGGTTTTTTTGTTGAAAAAAAACCTTCAAAAAAGTGATAAAAAGGAAAGCGCTGGGACCAGATAGTATAACCCCCTAACCTGTTTTAAAAGATGTCCCCACAACTTGCGTTCCCTTGCTCAATCTTTCGGGAGTGTCTTTAAACTTTGCAGGGGCCATCTGAGTGGAAAATTTGGGAAGGGGTCTGTCTATCCACAAAAAAAAGAGCAGAGGCGGGTTTCCCCAGAAAATACCGCCCCAAATTTTCCCCCCTTTCCGGGTTTTTGGGAAAGTTCTTGAAAACCATCATTGGGCCCACAAAATCACTAAAAAGGTTTTTTCGCTCACCGCTTGCTAAATTTTATGACAAAATTTGGTTCCCACAGGGGGGGATCCGCAGCAGGGCCTTCTTCTCCGGGACTCAGCAGTTTGGAAAAACCCCTCCCTAGATGGGGCGAAGACACCTTCGTCATCGCCCCTTTACATCCTGGTTTCCTTTTATAGGGTTGGCATCAGGGCATTTCCCCCTAAAAGCTGAGAAGCCTGGGGATCTGCGGGGGGGCCCGTTACACCTCCTGCAAGATTAACCCCACGAAAAAAAATCGCGCTTTGGGGGGTGAATGGTATACCTCCTCTGAAAAATTTCTATTAAAGCCAAGGCCCTCAAAGGGAAAGGGACTCGGGCCATTAATATGGAACGTTTTCTTTTAACGACATCCTGCAGCTGATTCCTTTAAAGGGGAAGAGCTACGCAGACGACTGTACTCTCACATTCAAAGTGAGAGGAAGGGGGGCCGCCACAACACAGTTTATTCGATCAACAGGCACTGCAGAGCCCTGGGTTCCCGGGGGGAAAAAAGATTTGGGAGACACCTTTGCAACCCCGACAAGAACCCCAAACCGTTTCATCTCCCGCAGGCAAGATGCAAAACAACTTGGGGGGCCAACACGCCCTTTTCCTGGAAAAAACAGAAAAAAACACCTCCAGGGGTCCCGTCAAAATTCTAGGGGGTTTAGTTTACTCTTCCTCACTTGGGACCCGCCACGTCAGGAAGGTTTGCCATGGATGCTGCCTGAAATTTAGCGCATCCGACGCGTCGCGCACCTTTTCCCGGGACGTCAGGGAGTCGGCACACTCTACAAATCCCCAAGCCCCTCCCCGATGGAATACTCGCCCCCCTTTCATGGTCCCTTGGCCCCCCGTTTATACCTCGGCCCCTTTTAACCGGGTTCAAGACAGGGGCCCAAACGGCGGCCCCGGGTGAAAAACCCCTGAGGCTGTTGCCCGATATTCAAATTTTTCCCGCAGAGGCGTGGGCCCCCGGAAAGGGTGTGCGTCATGAAAGGCTCAAAAGGATGCAGCTCCTACAAAATAGCAAAACTGCGCCTCAAAACCCCCGGGCCAGGCCCTCCCATTTTAAACCCCTGCGGCCCCCAAAACGACCAT
This sequence comes from Chionoecetes opilio, assembly GCA_016584305.1. NCBI lineage: Eukaryota > Metazoa > Arthropoda > Malacostraca > Decapoda > Majidae > Chionoecetes > Chionoecetes opilio. The sequence continues at coordinate 40,783 of JACEEZ010022456.1, read as the reverse complement.
CAGGGGGACTGTTTCCCTTCCGGAGGGGCGGAACATTTCCTCCCCTCCTTTTTTTCCCGCATGGGGGACTAGGAACACCTTGGGGGCCCGGACCGACCGCACCCCCACCACTTCCCTGCCGCCTTCAAACGGGCGGGAAAGCCTGGCTGCAAGCGGAAAATAAACCAATAGAAAAAATGTAATAAAAAAAAATGAAAAAACATTTGTATTATAAGATAAAGGGTTTTTAATTTTGTTTTTAAAATTTTTTATTTTAAAATTAATATAATACTAAAATTAATAGATTAGAGATAATAATATATATATATAGAATTATATATATAAAATTTTATATTTTTATAGAATATAGATATACATTAATATAATATTAATAGATTAAATAAAATATATAAATAGATATTTTATAATATTAAAATTATATTTTTAAAATTTTAGATGGTTTTTATTAGATCTAATTTTCATTATATTAAAATATATATTTTATATCTATATAAAATATATAAATATTTTAATATATTTTTTTATAAATATATATATTATAATATATAATTTTTATATATAATATATCTAATTATTTTTATTTTTATATTAAATATATATATATATATATATATATATATATATATATCTATCTATATATATATATATATATATATATATATATATATATATATATATATATATATATATATATATAGATATATAGATATTTTATGTGTATCAATGTATTACAATACTTTCTTTATAAAAATGGTATTACCGTACATTTGTTAGTATAATTTCTAAATCACTTGTGTATCAGTATTGGTTATAGTAGAGAATTGCTGTACTTTTTCATATTATTTGTATAATATTGTCATAAATAAAATGTAATACTGCTAGAGATAGTCCTTGGCGTCCCCGCCGGGAAAATTTAGCACATCAACTCCCCTATCTGTTTTCAATGTATATGGGAAAAAAAAAAAAAAAAAAAAAAAAAAAAAAGGAGAGAGAGAGAAAAGAGAGAGAGAAAGAGAGAGAGAGAGAGAGAGAGAGAGAGAGAGGAGAGAGAGAGAAGAGAGAGAGAGAGAGAGAAGAGAGAGAAAGAGAGAGAGAGAGGAGGGGAGAGAGGGGAAAAAGAGAGAGAAGAGAGAGAGAGAGGGGAGAGAGAGAGAGAGAGAGAGGAACCGCCCAATCAAACACTCACCAGCCGCCGGACCCCTAGTCAACCGGCCTGGAAATATGGTCGCCATTAAGTCCCGCGATCACATCAACCCTCATATCTGCCAATGTTTAGAGGTTTTCCAAAAACCACATCGGGGACCTGATTAACACTCAAAGTGATCCCTCAAAACCCGGACATCGTTGCGGCAGTAGGCCCTTTCCTAAACAAGTCAATCCCAGACAATTTTGGGCAGAAAAGGATATACGAGGTTTGGCATGACGGACGGACACGCGGGACCTTTGGGTGGTATCGTTTGTCTCCTTTCACAAGATCTGTGGGCCCCAGCCATTAAAAGTCCTCTACCAACCATCTGGAGTGTTTTTTTTTTCAAATTGGACTCACATCACAGCACTACCCCTGCGTGGTGGGGGCTACCCCCCCGCCCACATTGGAGGGGGGGAGCCTTTGATATCTGCACCCACCTGGAGACCTTTGCAAAAAACACCCTGTGAGCCGTTGTCATCATAGGCGACATGAACCAACATCTATTTTGCAAATCCTTTGATGATTCCTCACGTGTATGGTCTAAAAAACCAAAGTGGACTTCCCCCACACATTTGGGCCCTCATCACTTGATCCTGTCATTAGTATCTCCCAGACAGTGTCTTTAACCTGTTCACCCCCGTGCTGTAGGATCTCAGATCACAGGGCAATCCTAAGTACAATACAGGTTGCAGCTCAGAGGATCCCCCCCATCCCCGACCAACGGGCGTGGGGCAGAGCAACTGGGACGCCCCCTGTGACCCCTTTCAAAAAACACCCTGGGGGCACCATTCTCGTAAAATGATGTGGATCACGGTACACCATTCCACGTACCCCTGTTTTGAACTCCAAAAGAAATATGGCGAAGCCAGACTTTACACCCCCCAAAGCCCCTTGATAGCCCTGGTTTGGTTACCAATGTGGGGGCTGCTGATGAAAAAGTCTGCCTGGCGGCTCTACTCACCCCCCCTCCAACCCCCCCTAACAAGGAGTTTTTTTTACAGACCAGCTTGTGCAAATGAAATAAACCCAAACGGGGCTCAAGACGCTGGCAAACGACCTAAAAAATCAAGCTCAGGGGGTCGTTCATGGGAAACAAGTCCTAGTGGACCCAAAATTTAAAAACAGAAAAAAGGTCTGACAACTGACGAACCATGCCCCCCGCTATTAAAGCGGGACGGCACAGGGGCCACCAAACAAGGAAAAGGGCCCGAGGTACTCGCGACTTTTTTTTTTTCCAAAAAAAAATTGACAAAACCTGATCCCCACCCCGATCCATCCCAGCTTGCTCACCTCACCAATGCCAGCCTTTCTAACCTCCTATAACTAGTGGGGAAAAATCGCCGAAATTTTTTTTCGGTCGACAAAAAAGGCCTTTTGGGCCCAAAAACAACATTCCTTTCATTCTCAACGCTGCCCTCTCAGCTAGCAACCCCCTTGCTACTATCTTTCAGCACGCCTCACTACTGGAAGGTGGCCCCCCTGTGGAAGCTGGCCAAAAGGTGGTGGCAATACATAAAAGGGAAAAAAGAACTGACCCCAAGACTTGGGCCCTCCCCCTTTTTTTTCTTTTCTTGGCTAACGCTGGAAGCTAAAATTGCCGAAAGTTCCCGCCCCCTTTCTTCACATCCCACCCCCCCTTCTTAACATCAAGCAATTTGGCTTCCCGGCAAACGGGGTCAGCGGCCGACCTATTGCTCCATCTGTCCCCCCACATGGCTAAGCTTTTTTTTTTTACCAAAGAAAGGCACATACGTCATTTTGCCCTTGACTTTGCGGGAGCATTTGACAGGGGTGGCTCACGGCCTCACACCAAACTAAACGCCCCCCTGGTGTCCGCGGTCTTTGCTGCTCCACTACAAACTCCTGCGGGACGATTTCTCGGGGGTTTGGGGAGGTAAAACCTAGAGGAAGACCCGATCTTTGCCACGTCCCACAGGGCATGTGTGGGGCCCCTCTCCTCGGGAATGTATTCTTCAATGATTTTCTCCGCCATCCCAAGGCACATGCTATCCGATGACTGAAAACCCCTTCTTCCCCCCTGCGACAGTGGTGTAAAACCCGCCACTTTTTGCTCACTATATCGGTCCTCCCAAACCGTCACTATGGGGTCGTCGATGGAAAAGGGATCTCGCCCCGAGAAAACCCAGGCGAGCTCATCTCCCGACGACAACGTCCCTCCTGAACCCCCCATCCTTACCATCTTACTGGGTGGAGGCCGGGGGGCCCCTGCAACGGCCATCCCATCTTGGAGTGGGAAATGGAAAAGCGTCCCCCCGACCTTCACCGACCACATCCGAACCATTGCAAGGAAAGCCCCTGGAAACTTAGCTTTGTCCGGCGTGTTCCACACCCTTCTTTTTGGCTCCCAAAGGGGTCACCACCTTATTGCGCTCAGTCCGCTCCCTTATGGATACGCCCCTCTCACGTGGGCTTCCTGCCCCCCCTTTGTACCTGACCTTCTTGACAAGGGAAGGCCCAAAACCCACGGTTAAAACGTCTGAACCTCGCAGGAAACCCCCCCTTTTCTCCCTCATCTGCAACCCTTGCAGCAGCGTCGCGACGTACAGGTTTGTGCGTCTTTTACAAAACACCAAAACACATGTCCCGCACCTGGCTGCCCCCTCCGCCCCCTGGCAAGACCACACAGCCAAACCCACAATGCTGCTCCAGGGACCTCAACGCGTCCCTTTTGCCAGACGGAGACCTCTCTGCTTCCTTCCTTCCCCCGCTACAAAAAAGAATGTGGGAAACCCCAAAAGGGGACAGCGCACGCTTTACTCCCCCACCTGTCACTCCGACCTTCAAGATGCTATGAACCCTGATAAAAGCAGCCATGTATAATCCTACCTATAAAACCTTTTAAACCCCCGCTTAAAGGTCAACTAGTCCTATATTATATTTTTTGTAGTACTGAAAAAATAAAATGTAAATTAGAATAGAACCTGACATGTAAAAAATTAATTTAGTAGTGAAATAGTGAATTAGAGAAAAAGTAATTTTAAATATAACCCCCCGTTTGTATGTTAACTAGGAATAATCTCCCCATTTCCTGAAGTCAAAATTTCTCATATCCAGCTGAAGCTCCTGACTGTAAAACCTATAAGAAATAAAGGGAAAAAAAAAAAAAAAGAAAAAAAAAAAAAAAAAAAAAAAAAAAAAAAAAAAAAAAAAAAAAAAAAAAAAAAGAGAAGAGAGAGAGAGAAGGAGAGAAAAGGAGAGGAGAGAGGGAGAGAGAAAAGAGAGAGAGAGAGAGAGAAGAGAGAGAGAGAAAAAAAAAAAAATAGGAAAGGTCATTCAACAGCAAACATAAAATATAACAACAGACAGATAGAGATTGGACAGACAGACAACAACGAGGACAATAAAAAACAGACTTAAATACAGATATGTCAAGTTCGTCGATTTGTGAGAAACGAAATAAAATACAAGGACAAAGAAAAGGGGCGAGTAAAAGAAGGTGAAAGGAAGAGGAGGAGATAACCAAGATAAACAATAATTAATAGGATGGGGAGGGACTTGGTACTCCTAGGCTGTCAGCGATGGGAAGGCTGTGTGGGTCTCAAAGCCAAAGAAGATTATATAAGACGCAGATGGCGCTTTAAGTCCTTATGGAAATGTCCTGAAGAGATGTCAAAGGGTTGGAGGGATGAAGGGAGATAGATAAAGATGCAGAGGAAAGAGAGGACGGATGAGGAAAAACCGTATGAATATATGTGAATATTTGAGATCATAGAAAGCTTGATAAGGATGGATGATAATAATAGTATAGAGAAAGATATTCAGACAGAAAGAGAGAGACAGAGAGAGAGAAAGAGAGAGATAGAGAGCGAGAGATGGTATGTGCAAAGACTACTGTATACTGGACTTGTTACTGGCGCGCCGCGCCAACCCGCCCATGACTAGTGGAAGCTGATCGACAAGGTAAAAGCGTGTTTCGAACATCACTCCCATTTCCCTTCCTGTGGGTTATCAGGGTAATTGATATACTGTTATCTTCGAAAATGCTTGTTCTATAATATTGTCATATATAAAACAGTAAAACACACAAAAAAAATGCCATTAAGAGACTGAAGAAATATGCATGAACTTAAACTCTTAGCCATTTCATATTTTTCAGGACAACATTTTATATGTAGCATATCATAAATAGAAGCATATCACATCAAACGATAATTATTACCCGATTGATCATGTTATTTATATAGTTAACGCAAATGTATACATGTTGCTACTTCATTTATCAGAAAACGAAAAATATCAATGGAAAGCTAATATAATTCCGTTAATATTGATATGCCCCTTGTAAACAGTTTTCTCGCAAAATATGATATGGCGAAGAGTTTAAATTAATATAAAGTACATGCATATTTCTTCAGAGTCTCATAATGGCTTTTCTTAATGTATTTTACATAATTTTAATTGATAATGTTATAGAACAAACATTTACAAGAAACAAAACAGATACTGTACACGGTAAAAGGAAAGGGGATTGATAAAAAATGTCAGGAATCGCGGATTGGCCCCACGGGAATACCCAAAACCGAGTACAATTCCTGTATACGTAGTTTTTTGGTATGTGAAAAATGGTGTGTGTTTGGTTTTGTTTTTGTGTTTGTGTGGTGTGGTGTGTGTTTTGTGTTAAGTAAGTAAGTAAGTAAGTAATAAGAAGTTTTTTTCCCATGCAATTATATACATAATACTAACAATTTAAAAAAATTTTGGAATGAATCTGTGGGGGCCCAAGCCCCTTTACAGATATATTTTTTAAAAAAAAAAAAAAAATACAATTAGCTGGGAATAAAATTATACTTTTTAGTATACCAGTATACAAAAGAAAAAACAATTCAAAAATTTGACACTATCTCTTTATTTATTGAGTGGTATTTCTACAAATTTTTGTTGTGATAATACTTTTTTTTTTTTTATTAAATTGGGGAAATACTACCAAATTTTACATAATTTTTTTAAAGTCATTGGTAAAAGTTTCCCAAATTGAGGACAAAATAAAATGCTTTTCCCCTGAAAGTTTTGTTCGATATGCGGCCAAAAAAATTAAACATTATTATTTTAGGCTGTGAATGTTTTTTGTAAGTTAAAAATGGAAGCCCCTTTCTTTTTGTAATATTTTTAAAAATGTATGACAGAAAGCTTTATGGTAAGAAAAAATTTAGAAGCTTGTTTTTCTAAAATATATTGGCTGTAAAATCAAATTTATTTAATGAAATATACACTCAAAAATTTTTTTTTGTGCTATTTTTAATTTCTAAAAAGGGAGGGACAAAAAATGCCCTATGACAACAATATAAAGGTGAGGAACAACTTTGGTATAACTGTCAGCTTCGATTGTGAGGTGATTAAGTCCCTTTATTAATATCCACAATTCGGGATATTTTGGGAATATACATTTTTATCTGAAAGCTCCAATTAAAAATTTTCATCTATGGGGACCCCAAGGGAAATTTTGTATATTATTTTTTTAATAATTTCACCCTCTAAACAGGGGGGGAGATGATTTTTTAAAGGGAAACGTTGTAAAAGGGGGATATATTATTTTGGAAGTTTTAATTTTTAATTTGTTATTTTTTCCTTTGTTTAAATTTAAATTTTAGTTCTATAGTTAAATTTTGTGAAAATTTATATACCTTATCCGCTATAGCGGGTTGGTATAAACAGCATTTTAGTATATTTGAATTTGGGAACTAGCTTGCAATATCTTTTATGTAAACAAGAAAATAAGGTCCTAGAATAGATCCTTGGGGTACCCTGGGGTTATAGTTTTTAAATAAAAATTTTACCATTACAATACACTGACTGTGACCTTTGTTTTAAATAGCTTAAAAAAGTTCAGTGGTAACCCAAATGCATTATTTTCAAGTTTACCCCGCAATATACGAGGTTTTAAAAGAGTCAAAGGCCTTTGATAATCGAAAAATTCCCGATACTCTGTTTGTTTTTTAAAAAGTATTTTGTAGACACTATTTTGATTGTATTATTCCTGACTCTGTTGTGGTGTGCCGGAAAACCATGTGGGTATTTAGAAAGTAATTGTTATTTTCTAAGTATTAATCAAAGGGTTTTGCAATACTTTTTTTAAATTTTTGCTAAAAGTGGTATTGGAAAGGGGCGAAAATTGTTAAAGTCATTATTCTGCCCGTTTTTAATTGGAAATCACTTTGGCCTTTTTTAGTCTGTGGGGGAAAATTCCTGCTTAAAAAAAGGGGTGATTATTGAGTCATGGGGTTGCAAAAAATTTGATTGTGTTTTAAATTTTTTTGGTGACACTCGTCAATTGGGGTGTCCCCGTTTTAAGGGCTTGTAGATATTTTTCAGTTTCAGTGGGGCTTAAGGGGGGTAAATACATAGAATCGCAGAAATTGATTAAGTAATCGGGTGATTTTCATAAAAGTAATTTTTTGTTCTCATCTCTTTTTAGGAAGTGATCGTAAATTTATTTGACATTTCAGGGCACAATGGTTTTTTATTTTCGATTTTTTTTTTTCTTTGTTATTTTGGAATTTTTACCAGGTATAGAGTTAATGATTTCCAGTAAATTTTTGGATTTCCTTGGGTTTTTTTTAATTGTTTTTTGTAATAGTTTTTTTTTTGCTGTTCTTAAATTTTTTTCAGCTTATTTTCTATTTGCTTATATGTTCCTTGAATGTTAAAGCCTTTTATGGAAAGTCTCTCAGTCTGTGTTTTTCTTTAAAACGTTTTTTTTAATGTAAATTAATGTTGGGCTTGGGTTCCTTTTTATTATTTTTCCAAAATTCTTCTTCTGGAAAAAAGTTTTTTAAACATCTTTCGAATTTAAGAAAAAATGCATTATATGCTTCATTGGACAGTTTGACTGTAATATCGCCCAAATTTACCTGCGAGAGATCGTACCCAAAGTTTTTTAAAGCAGTCTGTGTTTTCAATTCTTTTTTAATATATACTGGGTCATTGCTTGGAAAAAAAAAAAAAAAAAAGCTTAAATTGAGAAAAATCTGGGTAATGATCACTGATGTCGTTTTATTTTTTTTATTAGAATTTGATTCAATATTGAAGCCCAAAATGACAAATTTAAAGTTGTACTGTAATTTGGTAGGGCTTTTGTTAGGGAAAAAAAGAAAAGTAAAATCATCAAATTAAAAAACCCAAAAACATCCTTCGTTAGCTTTAAAAAAATCTAAATTTAAAAACCCCCAAAAAATGAATACTAAAGTATTTTTTTTTCATTAGCTGTGGCAAAAATGTCATTCAAAGTGTCTAAGAAAAAATTTTTTTACCTCCAGGAGGCCAACCACATTAAATTTTTTTCTATAATTATCATACCTCAACCCCAAACATTTAAAATAAGACTCACAAGGCAAAATTCATTTGATATGGTAGATGATGGGCTCAGAAATATACATGGCTACCCTCCGCAGTATCTTTTCTACACATGGTAAACATTTTGTATCCGGGAATTGGTTTTAATTTGACAAAGGGCGGGTCGTTGGGTTTTAGTGAATCCTAGTATATCAAAATTCACCCGTATTTTCTAAAATAGGCCCAAAAAACTGTAAATTGTGGGAAAAGGGCCCCCAATGTTTTATATTTAGTAAAATAATTATTTATGTCATTATGGGGATATAAAGTACCCCAAAATACAAAATTGACCTGGGGGATTGTGAATGTTGAAAATTAAAAAGGACTGATTTACGTCTAACTCATTGTTTTCTTGTTTTTTTTTTTAAAAAAAAAAGGGGGCAAACGGATTTATTGTATGGAAAAAGTGGGCAACAAACAAGAAAAATTAATGGAAACATCGTATCATAAAATAAAGGCAATTTAAAAATCTAAATTTTTGGCATTGTAAATCGTAGATAAAGTTACGTATTTTGAGTGAAAAATACCAGCCGCTGTCTTATTTCTTTTTACTCTCTGGGTCCCCTTGGTGAGGGTTTTGTTGAGAGGTGCCTCTCTCCCCCTGTTTTGCAGTCACTTCACCTTCAACAGCCCCGTTGCCACCGTTGACCACCGCGCAACACCACCCCCTGCTACGCGTCGTGCTTCCATCTCCTGTGAGGTTCACCAACAACGAACTCCCACACCGACAATGAGACGGGGCGCCCACCAAACCGATGGCGTACCGTCGAGTCGGGGGAAAGGGTGACTCATTTTCCCGGGTTTTATAAAGTCTTGTAGCCCAAAAATAGGCAATTTTTCCTTTACTGGATTCTTCTTGTGGGAAGTTAATTTTGACTATTTCTTGGGACGCAGGGCACGATCTTCATTAAATTTCCCCGTACCTTTTACTTTTTGGGGTTACGCAAACGTTCGCGGTCTCCAGGGTTCCGTCTGGCAACGATTGTTCGGGGGAGCAGCGTGTCCCAATTGGTCCAAAAACCCCCTGAAGTTTAAACTTCATAGTGGGAGTTGAAGCCGTCTCGAAGCAGAGTTGAGACCGGGGTGCAGTTTGCTCCCCGGGTTTCTCCATTTTAATTTTGAAGCCGTGATGCTATGTTGTTTCTTCGGTTGAGTCTTCCTGTAGTTGGTACGCCCCGCACTAGATCTTCAAAACGGGTCTTGATTCCTTTCAAATTTTTGTTTTGTTTCGATCTCCGACCTTGAAGCTCCCCTTTACTTCACCTTTAAGGAGATATCCCGACTGGGGAAAAATTCCCAAATTCTCGTTAGACACTTGTTTTTTTCCCATAGCAGCAATTTTTTTGAATGCTCCACAAATAATCCAGAGCGCTTCGGAAGGCTTGATTCTGAGATCGAGCAGAACTTTAGAGGTCGATCCTGATTGGTCTAGGTTGGACGATTGTAAAAAAGTGGCTCGCTACCAACACTCAAAGAAAGGGGGGTGGTGTGTGTGGTGTGTCGCTTAAACCCCCCCACCAGTAAAAAAACCTATAGCCAACGACTAACCAAGGGTTCCTCCATAAAAGGTTAGTATTTTGGAGAGTTGGGGACCCTTTTGGGGGGGGAAAGAGGGAAGGAACAGTAAAAGGGCATTAAGGCAAAGCCCTTGGGGGTTTTGGTTTCTTTACTTCTTTTTTTTTGAAGAGAAGAAAAGGGGAGAGAGAGAGAGAGAGAGAGGGAGAGAGAGAGAAGAGAGAGAGAGGAGGGGAGAGAGAGAGGTTTGGGGGAGGAGGAGAGATAGAGAGAGAGAGAGGGGAAGGAGAGAGAGAGAGGAGAGAGAGAGAGAGGGAGAGAGAGAAGAAGAGAGAGAGAGAGGAGAGAGAGAGAAAGAAGAGAGGAGGGGGGAGAAGAGAGAGAGAGGAGAGGGGGGGGGGAGGGGAGAGAGAAAAGAGGAGAGAAGAGAGAAGAGAGGGGGAGAGAGAGGGGGGAGAGAAAAGGAGAGAGAGGAGAGAGAAAAAAAGAAAAGATATCATATTTTTACTTAAATTCTTAGTCGTTCTCAAATTCTGTTAGTATTTTTTTGCGTTGGTCTTGCCTATTTTATATCACAGGGTTTTAAAAATGGGGTGATGGAGCCCGAGTGGTATCGTCTCCCGGGGGCGTTCTCATGACCCGAGTTCGACATTGTTAGAGCGTATCCTTTTAATTAAATTTTTTTTTCATCGTTGAGTAGCCTAAGAACACCCACATGCTTCCCATTAACTCTACCTTCGATTGCGAGTGCATCGAAGGACGCATGGGGGGTTGCATAATCCTCTAATCACAGACGTCACTATACCTGCCTGCGTCACCACTGGCGAGGTCCAACCATCACAACCCCAGAATGAACCCCTCCAGGGCCTACCATCCCACCTCTGCAGGTCACTGCCTACAGGCGCTATAGGCGCAGATAGAAAAGGAAAAATAAAAAAAACCTAGGGATTTCCATATAAATGCATACCTGATTTAAATGACCTTTGACTTTTAAAAGTGACCAATGAACAGGTGGGTTGTGTATTCCCAGCAATAACCCTAAATACCCCCACTTCCACCCCATTCCCTCACGCACCCTACCACCAAGACCACCAACCCTCTCTAACACCCTTAGCCTTCTAACTACTTTTTCACCTTCCTCCCCCAGCGACCCTATATCAAACTACCGCAAAATCTGTGCTAATCCAAGAACTCCAACCCTCCCTCCACCTACACCACTAATTATATTTCTTACTAGGCAGTGGTATTGAAATCCTTTAATTCAATCTAGGCAGCCTGGTGACTGAATATTTAAGTAAAGAGGTAATATTATAGCTCATAACATAAATAGAGAACTTCAAAACTTTTATAATAACTTGATATATAATTACTGTTAGTTTTTATAAATGTATGAAGACGTAATCTTTTTTTTTTTTTCTCTCTCTCTCTCTCTCTCTCTCTCTCTTCTCTCCTCTCCTCCATCATCTCTCTCTCTCTCTCCCTCTCCTCTCGTCTCTCTCTCTCTCTCCCCTCTCTTATCTCCGGTCTCTCGTCTCTCTCTCCTCTCTCTCTCTCTCTCTCTCTCTCTCTCTCTCTCTCTCTCTCTCTCTCTCATTCTCTTTTTCCATGACACAAAACTCCATTTACATACAAAGATACAAGAAAAAGAGATATTGATAGTCAACAGCGATGGGTTGTAACATTCTAAAAGGGAGGTAAAACAACCCTTTTCGTATCATCCATCACTAAATCCAATGATCGTCCACATAGAAGTGAGTCGAGACACAAAGTCTTCATACCCCCCATATAACGATTCCCCTGCCCTACCCCCCTCGTGGCCCATGCAGCCCTAACTTCCCTAAGAAAAAAATGTTACATCACTAGGAACGATGTAGGAAATGTCCTATAATCTTTTTCCTTTTTTCTATCTCTCTCTCTCATCTCTCTCTCTCTTCTCTCTCTCTCTCTATCTCTCTTCGTCTCTCTCTTCTCTCTCTCTCTCTCTCTTCTCTCTCTCTCTTCTCTCTCTCTCTCTCTTCTCTCTCTCCTCCTGATCTCTCTCTCTCTCTCTCCTCTCTCTTTCTCTCTCTCTCTCATCCTCTCTTCTCTCTCGTCTCATCCTCGTCTCTCTCTTTCTCTCTCGTCTCTACTCTTCTCAGTCTCTCTCTCTCTCACTCTCGCTAATCTCTCTTCTCATCGTCATCTCTCTCTCTCTCTCTCTCCTCTCATCTTCTCTCGTGCTCTCTCTCTCTCTCTCTCTCTCTCTCTCTGGACTCTGCCTCTCTCTCTCTCTCTCATCTTTTTTTTTTTTTTAACTTAATACATTGAACAAAGGGGATTTGATGTGGCTAAAATCCCGGCTGGGACTCCAAGGACATCTCTAGCAGTATTATATTTAATTACCATAACAATAATTATACCAATAATATGGAAAAAGAATAGCACTTCTCGACTATAAAACTCAATACTATACACGATTATTAAAAAATGATCCTAACAAATATACGCTAAATACAGATAATATAAAGAAGTATACTATATATTGATAGCACACATATATAATAGAGAATTATACTAATATATAACATTAATCTTATAATACAAATGTTTAGTCTTATTTTTATTGCATGTTTTTTGCGTTAGTTCCGCTTGTCAGCCATGCATTTAACCCCGATTTGAAGGCGTTCAGGATTTGGTAAGGTGCAGGTCGGTCTGGCGCACCAAGGTGTTTTCCATAGTCGAACCATAGCAGGGTCGGAAGAAGCGGAGGTAATGTTTCGTCCTCGCGAAGGGCACAGTCCCATGTGACGATGTTTGGGCTCAACGGTTACATGGTAGGGCCTGGTCCGTGGTTGAAGGCGCATCTCTGCAATTGTAAGGGTTGCATCCTGTGGCCTTGTACATGACGCACATGCTGCCAACACGTCCACGCGCCCTGCTGGAGAGATTGAAAGATCTGCTGTGCAGCAGCCTCCAGGGGCTTTCAGTCGGGCCAATGGATGGGCTCTGGCTTGAACTCCGGTCAAGGAGGCCAAGGTAATGAGTGGGGCAAGGAGGGCCCATACGAGGGTGCGGGAGTATTCATCAGGGGAGCGGACTGTGAATTTTAAGAGTGTGCCGATCCCGAGCGTCGGAAGGTGCGCGCGCGTCGGATTCGCTCATTTTCCAGCAGCAACCTTGGCGACCTTCTGACGTGGCTGGTGTAATGTGAGGCCAGAGCGAACTCCACCTCACTGAATTTTGACTGACTCCTGGAGTGATTTTTCTGGCACTTCCAGGAGAATGGCGTGTTGGTCCCAGTTGACTGCATCTTGCCTGCGGGAGATGGCTCCCCGGGGAGATGGCTCCTGGTTGCACCAGGACGGCTCGGGTCTTGTCTGGTGCAAAGGTGACGTGCCATCTCTTGCCCGCCCAGGATGGCGATGTTCTCGTAAAGGACAAGTGCCTGGTTGATGCGAATGATTGTTTTAGTGACGGCCACTCCTCTCACAGGTGAATGTGAGAGTGCAGTCGTCTGCGTACGCTCTTGCCACAGGAATCAGCTGCAGGATGTCGTTGAAGTAAACGTTCCAAGTAATGGCCCGAGCTCATTTCCCTGAGTGACACTGGCTTTGATAGGATTTTCAGAGGTTTGACCCGTTTTTTTTTTCCCCACCACGCGCAGAGGTTCTTGTTCGTGGAGGTAATCTGTGCAGGAGGTTTTAACGGTCACTAACCGAGCAGATCCCCAGGCTTCTCAACTTGTAGGGATGCCCTGATGCACAAAGCCCTATCAAAGGCACCAGCGATGTCAAGGGCGACGACGAAGGTGTCTTCTCCCCGAACTAGGGAGGGTTTCCAGGCTGCTGAGTGCAGGAGAAGAAGGTCTGCTGCGGATCTCTCCGGTCGGAAGCCGAATTGCCATGAATTAAGCAAGCGGTGAGCGTCAACAAATTATTTAGATTTTGAGGCAATGATGGACTCAGGAACTTTCCCAACAACGGAGAGGAGGGAAATGGGGCGGTAGTTTTGAGGATCGCCTCTGCTCTTCTTTTGTGGATAGCACAGACTCTTGCAGCTTTCCACTCAGATGGCCACTACTGAGATGAAAGGCAACCCCAGAAGATGGTAGCAAGAGGCACATCAAGTTGTGAGGCACATCTTTAAATCAGGTGTGGGCTGATGCTATCTGGTCGCAGCGCTTTCTTGGGATCAACTTGTTGAAGTTATTGCAACACCTCTACCGTGGTAATGGTGATATTCCCTAAGGCTGCCTTGGTTAGAAACGGAACTGTAGGAGGTTCACGTTATGGGTCATGAAAGCATCAGGAGGATAAGTGGCCAGCAACCCTAGCTTTACCTCTGAAAGGCGTACATCGATGACTTGTGACAACAGAGACATCAGGTGCTGTCCGCAGTGGGATGCTGTCGTCACGAGATAAGCCTTGCTGTTGTTTGATGCTGCCCCATTAATCTTTAGTGCCCACTGACTGGCCTGTTAGCTTTCGCTTGAGGTGATCCCTCCAGTTGTTGATCGCCTCTTTCTGGACTCTTTTCATATTTTTACAGGCCATTTTTTTGCTGGTGGTTTATGTCTTCTTGTCGGGTTGGGACTTACATCGCAGCCAGGCTTGTTCTTATTGTCCTGCTGCCTTCTGCATTGAAATCCAACTGGCTCATCTCCACCGGTTTAAGCCTTGTATGTCTGACCAGGGCACAAATCTTCTTTGGAAGGACTCAGGAATTTCTGTGAAGTACTTCACTTTGCGTGTCAACGTCACCTGTAAGCTCGTCCAGACCACACAATGTTGTCCAAGTGTGCCTTCATTGCAATCCAGTCCCCCTTGTCCTAGCCGTACGGTGCGAGTCACTTGCCTCATCTCTGGTCGATGGCCAGCTTAATATTTGGTGAGAACAGCCAGGGGTCGAGGAACCCACTTGTTGCTAGCGGGCAGCAAAGTGGACTATACTGCAGGGCATATCGGTGATTACAAGGGTCAAGTAGAAGACCCTGAGATTGGGGTGTGGAATCGACGTGATTGTGCGTCCATATACGCGTCCAACCATCTCGTTCAAACTGCCTCTGGACAAGGTACTGGTTGAGATCACCCACAATGATGAGATCTTATAGGAGTGCTGGAGGAGCAGGGCTCTAAGTTCTTGGGTCAGATAGTGAACGGCTCACCACCTTGCCACTGTGGAGGTACACACGCCAGACAGAAGGGAGTCTGAATGTTGTGTACCCAATTTTAAGAACAATCATCTCCAGTGTGAGCAGGAAGGTCGAAAAGGGAGAGCTGTACAGGGGAGGCTGTTGCGGAAGCATACACACAGCACTCCCTAAATGTATCTTGGGCTCTGTCACGCCGGAATCCAACTGAGTAGCCACCTATCTGCCCAACGTTTGTCTGCACTAAGGAGTTGAGGAAGGTCTCAGTACTGGCATGATGGCCGGACTGTGTGGCAAAACATGGCTGTACGTTAGGGCACCGACGTTTAGCCTGGCCACACTCTAACCGTTAGCTGATATGATGGTAAGATTACCAAGAGCTTGTCTGCGGGGCGGCGTAACTCCGGGGTGAGTAGTGATGATGGCTGTCATTGTGAGGGTGCGGGAAGGCTTGAGGTGGAGCCTAGCCTCCTACCTGTGAGGTGTCAGCAGCGGGGGTAGGAAACGTATAGCTCTTGTTTAGGTAGTGAAGTAGCCAGTCGTAATTTTTTGGCTGTTCCTTAGAACCGCTGTTTGAAAAATGTATCCTGCCTTTCCTTATCGAGGCGCGTGCGGCACTCCTGGATGGTGTGACCGTGGTACTGGCAGTAGTCGCAACTCAACTTCCTAAAGCAATCGTTCTCCGTGTCCCCACTTATTTTGCAGTGATGGCTTGGAATCGGTGCCCGGGCTGTTAAAGCAGACCTAGCTGGAGCGTGCCGCCTTGCAGTTGTGGGGCGTCGGGAGGGACTGGGAGCAAGGCGCGCTTGTCGTCTGGAGTTGAAGTTATCTGCTTGACTATTTTGGTTGGATACTTGTGAAGTGCGAGTACGAGTATCTCGCCACTCGGGTCTCGGGTTAGGTGAGGCGCGAGAATCACAACGCTCAGAACTTGTGGCAGTGGAGACACTAATAACCCGGCGCTCTGGACTCGCAGCAGCGAGGGTGCGGGTAGCATGGCGCTCGGGACTCGTGATAGGTAAGTCGTGGGTGGTGTGGCGCTCGGGGCTCGCGGCCGGTGTAGTCGTGTTCTCTTGATGAACGTTCACACCACGTCTGTGTTGTATGACAACAGACTTAAGTGGGAGTGGCTTATCAAACGTCCACCAGCTTGTGAGTTTGATTTGTGGCAGTGTGTTTTTTGCACTCGCGTCATCATTCAATCTTAGCGCTTGTTGCAATGTTCTGGTGTCAAGCTCTTCAAGCTGGACTTGGTTCTGATATTTTGTCATAAAGTCCTGGATGGTTACTACAGCGTCTTTCTGCTGGGCGATAACGTTGTGATGTCGTATCAAAAAAAGCTTGAGATGCGGTTTTTTCTTCGTAGTCTTCTCTTAATTCCCTGATGATTTTGCTAGAGCTGCGGGCTCTAATTGCTGTAATTCTTCATAATCATCATCATCGCATGATACATTCAGTGGAGGCAGTATCAGAAGGCTCTCCTCATCCTGTGGTGGGGTGTGCAACTGCTTCCTGAAACCACGTGGCCGAATCCCCACGCCTCGCGTATAACCTGAATTGAACAGCAGTCCGTGTTGTTATTGTTGTCGAGACGCTGGTATGGGGCGATATTGGGGCAGTCACCGTCCTGAAGCATTCAGCAACTGATTTAGTGTTGTTGTCTTGCCACAGCTTCCTCACCATCGACAGGTGCGTATCCAGGTAGGCTGCGGGGTCGAGCGTGAGGCGGTGTGGCCTACATCACACGGCATAGCCTCAGCGATCAGGTGTGTGACTGACAGGTTGCACTGTAAGTCCCTCGCGTGGTGGTGTGAGGACAGTGCAAAACACGAGTGGTGGTGGTGGTGATGGTGGTGAAAATTAGGTTGATCTAGAGAAAATTGCCTACCAACAATAAGCCTAACCTACACGCAAAATTACCTACCCTAGCTATGGGGCTTGACCACCGATAACCTAACCTAACCAAATCTAACCTCACCTATTCACCTAGACAAATCTAACCTATTCTAGACCTAAAAAATCTAATCTATACCTAACCCTAACAAATATAATAGGTTAGATTAGGCTAGATTTTGTTAGGTTAGTTAGCTTAGTTAGTTTGGTTAGTTAGGTTGAATCGGTGGTCAAGCCCCTGCTAGGTTAGGTGTAATTTTGGTTAGGTTGGTTTATTTTGGTTAGGGCTCATTTTCTCTAGATATCCGGAATTACCCTAGATCTAGGGAGTTTACCCCCCTACACAACTCTTTAATTACGTGTTTCCGCCGCCATATTGTTCCCCACCCGAAAACCCCATTCCCCACAGTCCCCAACTTCTTGGGTGAAGTGGAGAGTAGGGGCAAACACTAGAATTTACGCGTCATTTCCCCAAGGTTACTGATGGTTTCTTCCATTTCTGCCATAGGAAGATATAATTCCTGACTCGGTGACATGGATCGTGTGGGCGAATTGACTTTAGAGTTGGCGAATTACTCTTATATGTGGGCGAATTGACTTACTGTGGACGAATGTCTGTGGGCGAAATGACGAATTGCCTAACCAAAATAACTGCCTAACCAAATTTAAACCTACCCGAGCAGGGGGCTTGACCCATACGCGATATGCTAACCTACCCAATTAACCGAAGCTTAACCTAACCTAACCAAATCTAACCTATCCTAAGCCTAACCAATCTAATCTAAACCTAACCTAACCAAATTCTAATCTAAACTACCCAATCTACACCTACCTAACCTAACCTACAACATATATAAACCTAACCTCCCTAGCGGGGGTTGGGGGTTCTCAACACCTAACAAATATAACTTAATTTCCTACTCCTATAGACTCCATATGTGGGGCGAAATGACCTCTGGCGATGCCTCATGGTGTGGAGAAATGGCATGGGGGCGAATGACCGGATACACCTACATTCCTTCGTCGAGTTTTTCCTTCCCGATTTTTGCATGGGCAAAAATATCGGTAGGACTACAGTACCAGGCAGAGGTACCATTAGTCAAGGATGGGTATGTCACCGTGGTTATCAGCTTGTTTATGGATGATAATAAGATAATCAAGTAAAGGTTGGTGATGTGGGTAGAAGACTCAAGAGTATTCAATTTGGCTCGTCAGTAACAGCTTAAACCATGATGTAGTACTACTTATTAGAGGAATACAACAAAAGGAACTCAATTAATAAGGTATTTTAATACTGTCTAACCATGAATATGTACAGCCTACAAAGAGAACACTCCGACGATGCGAAAAAAATTTGAGTTGTTTTGGGCGAATTGATATTCCAGGGCTCTATTTCCGTGCGTCGCTGAACACATGAGAGACCTGAGGTGATGTTGATGTGCAAGGCTTCTAAACCGGAAAACAGTCACAGCGAGTATCATTAAGAAGTAAGCAGTGGTAGGGACACATTACGTACCTACCAGTTGCTTACCTTTTGACGAGGCTCTGTTATGACTCTGTTTTCTTGGTTTAGAAGCCTCTGCACATCAGCCATTACCTCAGGTCTTCCCTATAGTGTTGTCAGCGAGAACAGAGCACAGTAATATAGCACCTGGAATATCAATCTCGCCCAAAATAACTCTAAATTCTTCCATCGCCGTAGTTTTCCCTTCGTAGGTCCACCCGCGGCGACCCCGCCTTATCCCCACAATGCACCGATGTAAACAAACCGTGACGTAGTTATGGGTAGGGTCCATTGGCAACTCGAAGGGAACATCTTCTGGGCCAGTGAGAATCAGTTAGTGTGTGACTTCATCACCATTGTGGTCTATCAGGTCTTTAATGATAAAGTTGATGATCTGGACCTTGTTTGATGTGACGGTGAATAAAACCTTTGCAGCAGGAAGTCCTGAGGTTGGCATTAGTTTGAAGACCTTGGTCACTCCTTTATTTCGCTCATTCCTTGTTACCTCCTTAGTGCTGCCACTAATGCATTGGTCAAATATGAGGTATACATCTGCTGAATCTTGGTAATGACGAACATGTGACCGGAATGCATCGATGTTGTCCTGCACTAGAGCATTGGAGGCACTGGGCCAAGGAACCACCCACAGTATAACACAGCCATCTTGAGAGTAGGAACCTTTCTGAAATTGAAGACGGTAACATCTGAGCGTCTTATCCGCTTAACAGGCGGATGTTCAGCATCGAGTGGTTGAGAGCCGATGGTGCACATGTTAGATATGTTGAGATGCAATGCCTATGATAAAACACTTGAGCATTCTCATCTAAGTCCAGTTGCTCTTGAAGGTAGCGATGCAATGAGTCCCCATACCGAATACTAGTATCAATGATATTGCGCTATCTACCACCACCGGGTTTAGTTTGTGACAGTTGTTGCTTGTCTGGACACTTGCCAAGGACAGACTTGAAGATGCACTCTTCATCCATTTGTTACTGATTTTTAAAGTGTGAAAGAAGCGAAAAGAAGTTTGTGGTATAAGTATTGATACTGCTACAGACTTCAGGTGTTAATTGATTCTACATCTGAAATGACAATAATTGGATATAGATACATACATGCGAAAAATCTTAAATAATTTGCAGCATCTACTTCATTCTACATCTGAAATGAAAATAATTGTATTTAGATAGACACAGGCGAAAAATCATGAATAGTTTGCAGCATTTGGGAGGATGATATAACCCTGACCTTGCTAATTGACATGGAAATTGACCTCAAAGGGTCCAAAATATATTTCTAATGAGTCGGGCATCATTAAAAACCTATAATAGTTTAGTCAAATTAGGACATTTGGTCGGAAAAAAATAGGGGAGAGATGAAATTTGGAGCGTGCATTTCTGAATACTAGCTAATCATCATAGTAAAAGTCCCCATGGATCCAACTGGAGTATTTTCCGCTGGAGGGCCAAATCAAAGATGGCCGCCATTTTTACAAAATACAAGATATTTTTCGTTGTGCACACAGTAGAAAGGTGTTGTTGGTGTCAAAATATACATTTCAGGGGTCAACGAATTCATTACACACTAACAAAAAAGTGACACTTTTGTATTTCACATAGTTGCGAAAAAATCAAATTTGACTTCTAACAAAAAATAGCTTTCCTTTTGTTTTCTGTACACCACCCACTGCCACAGAACCAAGAACTGATGTCCA
Source organism: Chionoecetes opilio (assembly GCA_016584305.1). Classification (NCBI taxonomy): domain Eukaryota; kingdom Metazoa; phylum Arthropoda; class Malacostraca; order Decapoda; family Majidae; genus Chionoecetes; species Chionoecetes opilio. The sequence continues at coordinate 20,490 of JACEEZ010022456.1, read as the reverse complement.
TAGCTACAGGTGTTGTCGCTAATGAAGCTATTAACTCTGATGCAGCAGTAGAAATTGGCACTCAGGCAAGCTGGTAGGAAAACCATTTGGAGATGTTAAGCTGCGTCGCAAAGACAGAGTTCTACCCCTTGGAGCTGTAAATAACTCTGTGAAGGTCCGAGACGAGGTCATTCCTGTGAACACCATGCAACTATTTAACATAATCATTTGTTTGGTAAAATCTGATGCAGATTTCGCTTCACACCTGGAGTACGAATTAGTTCTTCGTCCTCTCTCGTTGTTTGATGAGATTTCCATGAGAAAGACTGAGAAGTCGGTCATGTACAGCATAATTAAATCACCATGAGAGTGTGAGAATGCATACGCCACCAATAGTACAATAGTCGTGGACGGAGGATATTTATTGCATCGGGTGGTATGGCCAGAACATGGATTATACAGTGATCTGTACAGGACATATGTGTCCTATGCACAAAAGCATTTCTCACCAAACGGCTATGTGGTCTTTGATGGGTACAGCGATGCACCAAGTACGAAGGTCTCAAAGGTGTTGAGCAAGAACGAAGAGCCAGAAAATGTCAGTCGACTGAAATTCAGTTCAATAATGAAATGCCAATCACCATTCATCAAGATCGATTTTAGGGTATATAAAAAGAACAAAGCCAGATTGATTGAAAGATTAGGAGATCATATGGAACATGCAGGAATAAGAGTGAAGCATTCTGTTGCTGACGCTGATACACTTATAGTACAAACTGCAATGGAACTATCTGACACTAATGATGTGGTAGTTGTGGGCACTGATGTAGACCTACTTATTATCTTGACACAGCTGTCAAAAGCAGATAACAATAACAGACTGTATCTTCTGAAGCATGGGCGTGGAAAATATCCTGACAAAGTTTACAATATTAAAACTGTGCAGAACCGTCTAGGTCTAGGCGATATGTGCAGCAAATTGTGTTTTTTGCACGCAATGACAGGCTGTGATACGACTTCGGCTCTTTACAGACAAGGCAAGAAAAAGGCATTCAACCTATTCCGAAAACATCCAGAATTGGATAAATGTGTGCAGGTTTTCAATGGAGCCAATTCGTCTGTCAAGGCAGTCGCAGCAGCTGGTGAAGAATTCGTGTTGGCCTTGTATGGAGCTGCAAAGCGAACGTCTTCGACGAACTTCGAACGTCTTGAACAAACAGAGCACCACTGTTTCACGAAAGCTGTTGCAAAATGTCCAGTTCACAATAAAATTCAACTTGCAGCACTTCCACCAACATCAGCAGCAGCAAAAGAACACTCTTATCATCACGCTTATCATCAAGTTCAACTCTGGCTAGGGCGTGACCTACCACCAACTGAGTGGGGTTGGGACTTGGTCAGTGGCCAGCTACGCCCAGTTGTCACATGCCAACCACCTGCTTCTGAAGCTCTTTTGAATTTGATCTCATGTAACTGCAAATGTGGTTGCGAACGTGGTTGCAGTTGCAGAAAAGCTGGCATTCAGTGTTCCCAGGTATGCGGCTACTGTCGCGGCAGCGGATGCAGCAATTCTGAAGTGGTAGATAATGACGAGGATGGTGTGCCGCAATATGAAAATCACAATAATCATGGACAAACTGAAGCTGAAAACAGTGATGAAGAAGTGACCCTTGTTGAATAGGACAGTGAATATTTTAGTCTAGCAGATCCACCAGCCAGCACAATCAAAAGAAAAAGAAAATATAAGGCTAAATGACGTTCATAGCGATCTGTGGTAGCCTAGCATCTGAGAATACTTAATGTTAATAATAAAGAACTTTATTGTCAGCTATGTCGTCTTTTTATTCAAAAACTGTTCTAAACTATAGTCACACCTAAGTTTCAACACCAAAAACACCTTTCTACTGTATGCACAAGCAAAAATATCTCATATTTTGTAGAAATGGCGGTCATCCTGGATATGGTCCTCTAGCGGCAAATGCTCCAGTGGGAATTATGAGGACTTTTAATATGATGATCAGGGAATATTCAGGAAGGTACCCACCAAATTTCATCTCCCCTATTTTTTAAAAACGTCGGTCATAATTGTCCTAATTTGACTGAACTATAAATCAATCCATAGATCATTGAAATCGGTCAAGGGGTTCATGAACTAGCTATTTCACAGCAAATAACTGGCTCCGGTGGCTATCTTGGCGGCAATCTTAAATTTTGACTAATGTTCATGGGTAAGCTCAATTTACCAGACAGTTTATGTTTATGGGATACCATAGGCCTCATAATCAAGGGAGAAAATACTATATCAATCAAGTCATGGTTCACCAGAAATATCAGCTTTGGCTGCCTGACTATCTACCTCGTCATCCCTGGTGCACCGTCGAGGAGGTAAACCTGGATTGACTGGACTATGGAATTAGACTTGATTGAAAATCTTCTCTTTTTAATGGCTATGTCTGATCTGCAATCTGATGGGCAGGATGATGAGGGTGAAACCTCGCCCATAAAGGTTAGTCGTCCCAGTAGCGAGCGAAGGTGAGAGAGGGATATAAAACGGGGGAGGGGTCATTACGTATAATAATCATAAAAGAAACCTTGCAAATATTGATAGAGAATTGATACTCCGAATAATATTTTCTTTTATATTTAGTTTATATTACAATATTGTTTTGTTTGTGTTTAATCTTGTTCATTCTTACTAAATATCATTGTATCTCTCTCTCTCTCTCTCTCTCTCTCTCTCTCTCCTCTCTCTCTCTCTCTCTCTCTCTCTCTCTCTCTCCCCGTCAGGGTGGCAAGGTTGGTAGAGACGTGAGTTCGCAATGTGCAGCGTCCCTGTGCATTCGGTCAGCGGTTCGAGTCCGCCTAGTTCATGCTGACGTGGCGGCGCTTTGATGGTCAATAACCTTGTAGTTGGTACTTGCAAAGTGTCTAGATAGGATGAAAATCTTATCCTATCTTCTCTCTCTCCTCCCCTCTCTCTCTCTCTTCTCTCTCTTTTTCTCTCCTCTCTTTTCCTCTCTCTCTCCTCCTCTCTTCTCTCTCCCCCTCCCCCCTCTCCTCTTCTCTCTCATCCCCTTCTCCTCCTCCTCTCTCCTCCCTCTCTTCCCCTCTTTCCTCTCTCTCCTCTCTCTCTCTCCTCTCTCTTCGTCTCTCTCCTTTTCTCTCTCCTCTCTATATATATATATATTTTATATATATATATATATATTATATATATATATTAATATATAGAGAGAGAGAGAGAGAGAGAGAGGGGGAGAGAGAGAGATATATAGATTTGTATCTCTCTCTCTCTCTTTTCTCTCTCTCTCTCTCTCTCTCTCTCTCTCTCTCTCTTCTCATCTCCTCTCTCTCTCTCTCTCTCTCTCTCTCTCTCTCTCTCTCTCTCTCTCTCTCTCTCTCTCTCTCCTCTCCTCTCTCTCTCTCCTCTCTCTCTCTCTACTCTCTCTCTCTCTCTCTCTCTCTCTTTTCTTTTTCTTATTTAAGGTAAAAGTTTACAGAGAGGTTACATTCAACATTACATTGGAGTATCTTAGCTTACAGACTGAAGGTTACATTCTTAATGCTCCCTATCTTAACATCTGACTCTGTATCTTATAAAGTAATTTATCACTATCACTCAGGTATACCTAGCAACCAGTTATTCACCATCACTTTGAATTCCTGGACACTCGCTCCGTTAAAGTCTGTTTGTGATACCAGCGTGTTCCACCAACTGATATATGTGTTTGTGAACTGGCGTTGGGGGTGCCACGTACGGCAGCAAGGCTGTAATAGTTCACCAGGAGCTAGGGCGACAACACGGGTGGTGACCGGAGTCAGGCTGTATGGCTGCCATAACGCTTAAAGGTGACTCTCTCTCTCTCTCTCTTCCCCTCTCTTCTCTCTCTTTCCCCTCTCCCCCTCTCTCTCTCTCTCTCTCTCTCTCTCTCTCTCTCTCCCCCTCTCTCTCTCTCTCTCTCTTCTCTCTCTTCTCCCCTTCTCTCCCCTTCTCCTCTCTCTTTTCTTTCCTTCACTTAACAGAGGCACATTCACCTTCTCACAATCTCCAGTAGTCTTGCATCTCCTTCCCTCTCTTCTTATGACCTTCAACGTCTGCAATGAAGAAGTGGCGAGCGATTACACGACAAAGAAATCACATGCAGAAATCCCTCGCATAGATTGGTAAACGTCCCTCGCTGGAGCTCACGTTAATCCCCCACTGCGTTTTTTGTGGAGACCATTATAAGGGGATTATCATATACGTTTCTCTTTTTTAGTCTGCAATCACTCATATGGTATAATGGGTTATGTGTATGGGTGTTTGGAAAGTTAAGTGTGTGTGTGTGTGTGTGTGTGTATGTGTGTGTGTGTGTGTGTGGGTGTGTGGGTGTGGGTGTGGGTGCTAGAAGAGTGTGTGTGTGGGGAGGGGGTTCATGTGTAAATAATTAATTGATGAGAGAGAAAGAGAGAGAGAGAGAGAGAGAGAGAGAGAGAGGAGAGAGAGAGAGAGAGAGAGAGAGGAGAGAGAGAGAGAGGACGAGAGAGAGAGAGAGAGAAGAGAGAGAGAGAGAGAGAGAGAGAGAGAGAGAGAGAGAGAGAAGAGAGAGAGAAGAGAGAGAGAGAGAAGAGGAGAGAGAGAGAGAGGAGAGAGAGAGAGAGAGAGATAGTGAAGGAGAGAAAAATTTAACAAAAGAGAGAGAGAAAGACGAATATGGAGTAACGAAGAATAGCATGGAGAAGAATGGACAGGAGATGGATAATAATCGAATAGGAGGCAGAAAAAGCAAAACACACATACACACAAACACAATCAACCTTGAACGAGCGCACAGAGTTGAACTAGTTGGAGGATCGAATCCTCGTACAGTGATTGCAAGGTTCGATAGGCTTGGAGATCGTGAAACAGTAATGATAAATGCCAGAAAGCTAAAAGGTGCAGGCATTTATATCAACGAAGATCTTTGCCCCGGTTCGCAAGAGATAGTAAGGAACCAACTACCTATTCTGAAGCAAGCAAGATTAGAGGGAAAAATTGCTTGCTTCAAACATACCAAGCTTGTGATTAAAGACAGACAGAATCAGTACTATACACTACCGCTGGTGGCGCACCCTAAGGCGGTGGTGCTGGTGGCTCGAAGAGCGCTCCACCTGCTGGGACGTCAGACAGTGGTGAACCCTCACGCGGTGCTGGACACGTGCTGGCTGGGACTGCGGAGGCTGCGAGTGGAGCTTCTGATGGTGCTGGAGATACGGTGCGTGCTGCTGCTGGTGCTGGCTCCCGCGACACGACTCAGAGCAGTGGTGGTGGTGCAGCTTGTGGTGATGTGGTGACCACCGACACAGGTGCGCTGGGTGGCACTCCACATGGTCAAGTAGGACCCAAAATGGATCTCGGAGATTGTAAGAAGAAGTAAGCACAAACTATACATCATAGTGAATATAGTTCAGCAAAACTATATATGTCACTATCATCATATTCTTCTGAAGTACCTTTTTCGTACATAAACAATGATGATCTAATTACTCTACTTACTTCTGACAGTCTATGTCAGCTGAACAAATCATTTGATCCATTTGCTCTACTAGATGACTAATATAACCGTGATTTAGATGTTACTCAGTCTTGCTTACGATTAAGATACTTAAATGTCCCCAAATCAGATTACATATTTCTTGATACTTTTTCTTCTATTAATGCAGATAGTAATACAACTTCTACACTTTTCAGTATGAACATACGTTCTATACCAACCAATATCCAATCCTTTGTCTACTTAATTTTAGTTAATGCATGTGTAAACCTTAATGTTATAGGTTTTACAGAAACTAGATTAGACCATGACCTTATGCCATTATATCGGTTGCCTGGTTATAATATGTTCACCAAATGTAGAAACATGTATGGGGGTGGCGTAGCTATGTATATTTCTAGTGACTATAATTATAGCTTGTCTAAACATTTTTCCTTCGTTGAGCCTTACATAAGAGTGTTTAGGTGTTATATGTATCCACGCAGACAAGAATTATTTATATGTATGCATATATAAGCCTCCTAGTGGCAATGTTGATAATTTCTTAAATAGACTAAATGATACATTTTCTACAGAAAATGAGAAAAGATATGATGGTATCTATGTTTTTGGAGACTTTAATCTTGATTTCTTAAAACATTATGATAGGTATGTCTCTGAGTTTATCAATTTAATGTACTCTGTCTCATTTTTTCCTTTAATCACCAGACCGACCAGAATAGCAGGTGCCTCTGCCACTTTGATTGACCATATGTGGGTGTCGCAACCAGACACAAACATTAACAATTATTTAAAACAGAAAGATATTACAGACCACTTTCCAATCGTTTCTCAGTTCACATATCACAGTACAGGTAAATGCAAACAAGTATATATCAACAAAAGAGTCTTAACACAGACTGCACACTACAGAGCATTAGTAATGATCCTGCAGAGGTAAGCTGGAATGATTTCTTAGAGGCAAACTGCCCAAATGAGTCTTATGAATTTTTTTCAAAATAAATTTGATCATTTATTTCAGAAACATTTCCCTGTAAGAAGAATTATAAGTAATGCAAAGAAGGACCGAAGTCCACATGTTACATCAGCTTTGCGAAACAGCTTAAAAAAAAAATAGGTTAGAGCGACTAGGAGGTAAATGGCCTTTAACATATAGAGAACAATACAGACACTACATAAATAAATTAACATCAATATTAAGAGCAGTGAAGAAAAAAATATCACAGAGATATGTTAAAAGAAAACCAAGGTAACCCTAAATCTCATTGGAAATCTATAAATTCAATACTTGGTAGAAATTCTCACTTAAATGATCACACAATTGAGTTAAAAGCATTCTGCCCTAAAACTTCAAATAGATGTAATGATCATTTCTTAAAAATTCAAAGCAGCCATGAAGATATACCAAATGAAGATTATCATCGCTATTTGAATGATCCTCCTTTATTCTCAATGTATCTACCTCCAGCAAACCATAAGGAAATATATGACTATTTGCGCACCCTTAAAACTGTTACACCTGGGTATGACGATACATCTCCCAAAAATATAAGACAAACATCCACACTTTTATCTACACCTTTGACTCACATCATCAACCTTACTTTAAAAACTGGAATCTTCCCGAACAAATTAAAAACGGCTATAGGTATCCATATACACAAGACAGGTAGCAGGAGTGATATCAATAACTATCGACCTATATCAATACTTCCAGCATTCAGCAAAATATTTCGAAAAGCTATATCCACTCGCTTGAAAAAGTAGCTGGAGAACAATAACCTACTCTCTGTATATCCCTTTAATGGGCACTAATAGAGTTTGTTTAGAAAAAGAAATATTTCATGACATTTTCTTTTATTTTGATAAGTAAGAAACAACTTTCACTAAGAACGTTTTTTTTAATACATCCTAGTTTTTATGTTATGAACCTCTACAATTTTGTTGAGCTGCCCACTTATCGTTACTTACTCAATATTTTTTATTTATATTTGCAACTAGGAAAACATTATAAAATTAGGTTTTTTATAAAGATTTGATATTTCCATTAGCTGATGTTGTATTTTTCTGTGTTAAAGTGATGAAACAACGAAATATGGAAATGAACATTCTTTTTTGAGAAAAAAAAAAAACTTCCTTCGCCTTGCACAAAAAATCGATATAAATATTTGTAAATACCAAAATACATAATTGAGCATTTAAAAACTATCACTATAAATTGGGAGGCGAAAGCGGAGTGGTTAGCGTCTCCGACTGGCGTTCTCGGTGACCCGAGTTCGATCCCCGAAGAAACCCAAAACCTTTCTGCACCGTCGAGTGGCCTAAGAACACCCAAATGCCCTGCCCATCAACTCTACCTTGAATTGCAAGTGCATCGGAGGACACAGGGGGGGCGGCATGAGCCTCTAATCACAGGCGTCACTATAAAAATCCTGCCTGCGCCACCACGGGCGAAGTCCAACCATCAGAGCCCTCAAGTGAGCCTCCAGAGCCTACCATCAGAGCCCTGGGTCACCACTGCCTACAGGCGCTATAGGCAGGCACAAATGTAGAAAAAAAAAAAAAAAAAAAAAAAAATAGGAGTCAAATAATTTTGAGGCAACTCCTTATAGTTGCTATTGTCAGACCCTGTGTTGATATTGGAAGATCCAATTTTTTTCCCAATACATAGTAATTTTTTTCATTTGCATCCAAATCGGTACATACCAGTACATAACGTAGTTTTGCCTTGGTATAAGAGCAAATCGTGTATGATTCCATAAGAACATGACCTGCAAAACATTTTGTAACCCCACTTGTGTTGCTAAATTTTCATATACTGTCGTAGTTTTTCTGCTTTTCTACCTTTATCAGGAACCAGTCCTCATTTATACTATGGTATTTACTGTTTTCTGTCTTTTTGCACTCTTCACGAAACATTTCAAACAGTGGCCTCACCTTCAGAATTTATCTTCACTATTCTGAATATCATTGTTATCTGTGAAATGTATGTACCGTTTGAGGCATTTGAACCGCTTATAACTCATTATATCAGCAACTAGGGAGTAACGCAGCTGAGCACTCCAGTAATCATAAACTGTTGGTAATTGGCATATGCCCATGTAAAGTAGCACTGCAAGACATTTTTGGATTTCGTCTTCATCTGTTTTGATGCTGTTGGACAACTTTTGTACTAAGTACAAATTTGTCTGGTGCACTATGTGGCTAGCCATTTCAGATGTAAAGAACAGAGAAAAGTAATGGTAAGGTGTTTGAAGAACATCTGGTGTGGTATATTCAGTCTCTTGTGGATAGAGATTATCAGTGTCCCTCCTTCTCCAGAGTTGTTCTTGCGAAATACTCTTTGGGAATTTCAGGATTAGGCTTTATGACAACCAAATTCTTCCTACTTACTATACGATTTTTGGCATATGTTATCTTAGGCTGTTGAATAGCAGCACTTTCTTGTTCGTGAGTACGTATATTTTGATAATCATCTTTTATGTCATTGCTCTCATCTTCAATACTTTCACCCCAAAAAAAATTGAAATCTGGATCATCAACATCATCATCATCGTCCAGGCCATCATCAAAATGCTCAGCATTATTTGGAATTACAGCCTGTAGGATCTTGTGTCTGGTCCCATTGAATGATTTTGGTTCTATCTTGCTGTCTGTGGAATACTACATATTGTCAATTTTATGAATTATCAACATGAATCAACAATTTTTTTGAGCCGCCCCACTACCCACACATTTTTCATAATTGGGCCGCTCAACAAAATTGTTGACTAACATTTAGAGTGCCGGTATTATATCATAGTCATCACAATTCAAACACAATTACTACTCATTATTTTCACCAACATTTAAATGTCAACATATGATCAAGAAAAGAATGATTACCTTCCAATATCACACTAAGATGAGGAGAGAAACACGAGGAAAATCTACAGCGTCCACCTGGCCGTGTCCTCGTGTTTCCAATAAGTCATATCCTCAACGCAAAGCTATATATTGGGAAACTTGTACACTAGGCTAACATCTATAATGCTGTTGAGCAGCCTGAACAAGGATACTTCATTCAAAACCTGCATTTAATTGGTTTTTATAATGGCTGAATGTGCCTCAACAATTTTGTTGAACAATCAGCTTAAGGGATAATAGCATGGTTTTCGTGCTAACCATTCAACAGAGTCTGCAATATTACAGTTTACCAATAACATATATAACTGCTTGGATTGAAAATTACATGTTGTAGGAGTTTTTATGGATTTGTCAAAGCGTTTGATACAATAAATCATCACATACTACTGGATAAATTAAAGCAAATAGGAATCAGAGGTGTACCGTTGAAATTATTTGAAAACTATGTTACCAATAGGACACAGGCTGTATATTGCAAAACAATTTTTTTTTGCATTAACTCTATATCTGAAGGTGTACCATAGGGATCAATTTTAGAACCAACACTTTTTCTTATATACATTAATGATATAGTAAATGCCATCTAAAATTTTTAATTTACCATATATACCGATGATGCAAACTTGCTGCTGGAAGATAATGATATACACAGTCTCCATTCAAATCTGAGTACAGAGTTACATTTAATAAATGATTGGATAAAAGTAAACAAACTAAGACTCAATATAACCAAAACCAATTATATATCTTTTTCAAAACCGGTCTATAAAAAATCATGTCCCTCCAATATTGCTTCACGGTAAAAATCTACAATGTGTAGCCCATACAAAGTTTCTTGGTGTCATTATTGATGAAAATTTGAATTGGAACCTTCATATACGTAGATAGCATATATTCAAAACTCTCTAGAATGTGTGGTATATTGTATACAGTCCGAAATTATCTAACAACAGGAGCCATGATAAGTATCTACTATACCCTGTGTTACCCCCATCCATCTCATTTACTGTGCGCCTATATGGGCTTGTACTTGGCCTTCTTTCCTAAGAAATTAGAGTGCGTAATACAAAACAAAAATTTTTGATGCATATTTTTGTATGGTAATTTTATTCAACAGCTACTTTATATACAGACAATAAACTTCTAGATTTTTTTAATATTCATAAAAGTTTAGTTCTTTACTTAATTTTTAAAACATTATATAGATGCTCCAGGTACTTCTATTTATATATTTGTTAGATCACGCAATGGAAGAGGAGTAACATCAACTTAGTATGTCCACAGTTTCCGTACAACACTCTTTAAGAACAGTATATTTGCTATGGTCTCAAACTATGGCGTGCTCTTGCCTACATCCATAAAATTATTTTACCAATATATCAGCTTTTTTTTTATCAAGAGGTGAGTAAAAATAATTCATTGTCCTTCAGTACCTCACAAACATCCAACGAGTGATATGTAGTATATGTATTTCATAATCATTTAAGATACTATACATTATAGTTGTAAAGTATTTATGTATGTAGTTTGATATGTGGTTTAGTCAGAGTGTAAGTATTTTCATAGTCATAGTAGTAGTATTTATATATCATATAATATATATATAGTTTATATTTATATATATATTATATATATTTATATATTATATTCATATATACTATATATTATATATATATATATATATATATATATATATATATATAATATATATATATATATATATATATATATATATATATATATATATATATGTATATATATATATATATAATATATATGTCATTGCATATATATATTGATGAATGAATTATCGTATATTTGCGTGTGTGTATGTGTATGTATGTATGTGTGTATGTGCATATATGTGTATATGTGTGTATGTATATATGTATATGTATATATGCATATGTGTATGTGTATGTTTGTGTGTATATGTATTAGGGTGGTTCACTTCTATTGAGTAAGAAATTCAAAGTGAACTATTTGTTTTTTGCACTCGTGAATTATTGTGAGGGTTCTTAAGAAACTCCCAAATCCAGAGTCTCGTCCAAATAAAAACATGTTGAGGGGTCGCACCGAGTGATCGAAAGTTTGCTCTGCTTCCTCTTAGCATAGTGTACCTACCATACACAGTGTTGTGGGCTCCATGCCTTTAGATATACTTCTTGGCGATGGCAACTCGTTTGGTGCATACCCCGAAGTAGTTTTTGCTGTTATATAGCTCTGTATTTATAATGTCAAATCCAGAAGTAAGCTAAAAACATCATCTTTTTGTCCTCAGGTCAAAATGGCGCGTTCAACTTGGAAACAGACTGAGCTATTTTTGTTGGCACAGCCCCTTGAAGCCCTCAGCCAGATTGTCCTTCCAACAGGGGAAGATGTTCTGCGGCGACTCTTCTGTCATGGATCGAATAGCAAGGACAATCGAAAAGCTGTCATCGACGAAGTCGTCAGAGTTTGGGAACGGGCCCATATTCCTGTTGTCCCGCTGCGATCAATCATGAAAAAACTGGAAACCCGCGTCGGGAAATACGAAGTTCGTAAGAAGGCGAAAAAACGTCAATCCGAGGGGGACAAGGTCTCCGACGCCCTCCTCCATGGACACTTGGCGTCACTGTTCGACATCGCAGCCCCTGCCACTTCTTCCTCCATGATCCACCTCAAACAGAAGGACAAGGACTTCCTCGACGACCAAAAGGGCCAGAGGAAAATGGTAATGAGTACTGTTGACAAGGAGAGCATGGCAAAATAGTCTAGGAAACATGAGAGGTTGGCTGCTGAGAGAAGGAGGAAGGAGAAGGAGTTAGCAGAGACTTTGGAGAGGGGAGAGATGATTGAGTTGGTGACCGGGAGTTCCGCCACTGCTGAATGTGCTGATTCATCAACTTCTTCGTCCGACACCAACTCTTCTGCTCGGGGAAGCGCCGCTGCCTCTGCTTCTCGTCCGAAAAGGCTGAAGATCACGAAGGAGGTGGCAGCAGCAGCTGACAGGGTGAAGTTGACCTCTTACGGAGCCCACCACGTCTTCTCTGCCATCGCTGCAGACCAGGGGATGCTGAGTCCGTCCACCTCGTCCATTCGCCGACATCGGAAAGTGTTGCGGAAGGAGACAGCAGAAGCAGCCGTCAAGGATTATCGAAACCAAGTACAGGAGCACGACGCGGCTCTCATCCTTCATTGGGACGGGAAACTCTTGCCCGGATCAGAAAGTCAAGGTCATGTCGATCGCTTGGCCATCGTTGTCACCAGTCCGTCCCTTGAAAAAGAGAAGCTCCTGGCTATCCCTGCCTTGCCATCCGGTACCGGAGAAGCAATGGCCAGCAAAGTCGAGGAGACCATCAGACACTGGAAGTTCGAAGACAGAGTTGGAGGTCTCTGCTTCGACACCACCGCTTCAAACACGGGCGTCCATGCTGGCTGTTGCACACTCCTCGAACAGAAGTTAGATCGTCCGTTGTTGAACTTGGCGTGCCGCCACCACGTTATGGAGCTCATCCTGACCTCAGCCTTCAAGGCCACCTTCGGCGACGCTACGTCCGGCCCAGATTTTCAACTCTTCAAACCGTTCCAAAAGAAGTGGCCCACTCTCATA
>JACEEZ010022456.1:0-2500 GCA_016584305.1 Chionoecetes opilio | reverse complement strand
ATGGGTAAGTGAATGGTGGGGGGATGGGTAATTGGGTGTTGGGGTGATGGTGAGTTGAATGGGGGGGGGGTGATGGGTGATTTGGTGAGGGAATAGAAAGGGAGTGATAGGGAATGGGTGAGTGAATGGGTTTTGTGGTGATGGGTAATGGGTGAGTGAATGGTGGGGTGATGGGTAATGGATGAGTGAATGGGTGGGGGTGATGGGTGATGGGTGAGGGGAATAGATGGGAGTGATGGGTAATGGTGAGTGAATGGGTGTGTGGTGATGGGTAATGGGTGAGTGAATGGGTTTGTGGTGATGGTAATGGGTGAGTGAATGGGTGGGGGGTGATGGGTGATGGATGAGGAAATAGATTGGGGAGTGATGGGTAATGGGTGAGTGAATGGGTGGGGGGTAATGGGAAATGGGTGAGTGAATGGGTTTTCATGATTTCAGGAAAGCTAGAAGGGCTATCTGGAGTCTGTGTTTTGGTGGGCCGAGGGCCCACCAATAGCCCTCCGCAGAGCTAGCCAAAAATTCCGCCCAGAGGGTGGCTTTGCGGCTAGTCAACAATATGTTGTGACTTTTTGTATCCAGTCAACCGTTTTTAAATGATCCGTATTCAAAATCTGTAGCTTCCCGAGCTCGCAAAACACAACAGATTACCAGCAGACAACTGACCACGGCTCGGTGATGTCATGACAGGCAGCCTCCCAGCCTGGTGCTCATACGAATACATGTAAACTCATAAAAAAATATAGTACTCGAAGAATTTTGGGTGTTTCTGAAAAATTTTTTTTTCTTTCGATATGGCATACTCTTGCATATTTTATGGGTACAGCAAGAAAGCTGTGACTTTCCAGAGAGCTTAGCACCCATTTCTGACCTATTTGGCCACGATATATGTGTGCAGCGCCGGGGAGTGGCGGTTGAGAGGCGGGCGGTGTGAAGCAGATTGTCTCGTTGGCCTGCCATTCTGTGGTTAACCGGTTTAAATCCTCACTGCTCCCGGGTATTTTTCACAAAAAAATTCGGGTGGTTACTGACCTCTTGAACATAAGTATGGGGAGGTGTGGTGTGTGAGGTCCAAGCATTACCCAAAGATGAGTAATAATGAGCTCCATGCTCTTACCAGATGGGTTAAACCGTGGCCACCGAGATGACATCTCGTCATCTCGGTGGCCACGGTTAAACTGGTTATCGCGAGCCAGCTCGCGTGGACAAGACCATTGGTACAAAACACACACAAACATGCAAAAAAAAAAGAAAAGAAAATAGGTAAAATAAGGAGATATATCAAAAAGAAAAATATCCGCAAATATTTTTTGGGAATAATTGCGATCAAATAAAATAAGGGGCCATTGTATATAAATAGTGCGAAAATGAACGTAGATCTACACACCACTTTCTTATCTTTCTCAAGCCCCACCACGGAGTACCTGCAGAGGTCAACAATGAGTTGTAGATAGTGTACTGAAGAGCACGAATTATTGCCTAAGGGGATAAACAAGAGTAGTGAAACAAGACAAATAAAAAAGTTAAGCAAATGATATACTTCTTATGTATATCAAAAGTTACTCATGGAAAAGTATAAAAAAAGGTGGAGGAATGTTAAATATTGGAAGATGAAGAAAAGACGCAAGAAGACAAAAAAAAAGACAAGAGGAAGACAGGAGTCTCAGGTGTCAGTGGTAATGGTAATGGTGTGCTGTGAGGAAGAGGAGGAATGCATACATAATACATAGGAAAAACAGACATCTGGAGACCTATTGAACTATATAACTAGGGTAACTGCTAAACTACATACTACTAACTATCAACTACATGTAATAGGATAGTTGCTCAATGATACCATGTCCCAAAAGAAGATAGAAACATGGAAGTTTCGTAGTGAAGAATGCTTGGATATGAAGTATGCTAACTACAACTACTACTAACACTAATTGATCCGAGGGACTATAATATAAATTTGAAGGGCAATATCAAAACCCATTTACTTCACAGTACGCGTAAAGTCTGTTTTTAAATGAAGTTATTGTGCTAGCTTCGACAACATTTGCTGGTTATTTCTTCCATCGATCAACAACTCTAACATTGAAATAATTTTTACGGAAATCTGTGATGAAACGTTGACCATTCAGTTTTAAACGGTTGTTTCTTGTTGTCACGGGTGGAGAAAGCTCGAATAGGTTCACTTGATTAATGACAAAATCCTTTAAGGATCTTATAGGTTTCTATCAAGTCTCCACGGATTCAGCGATCCTTTAACGAAAACATATTAAGTTCCCGCAGTCTTTCTTCATAAAATGAATTTCGTAGAGATGAAATTAGTTTGGTTGCAATTCTTTGAGCTGATTGCAATTTGGCTTGATCTTTTACGAAACAAGGAGGAAGAGCAGGAGGAGGAAGAGGAAGGGGATGGAAAATGAGGGATCGGGGGGTAAAGATAACTCAAAGAGAGAGGAGAGAGAAAGAGAGAGATGAGAGAAGGAAAAAAGAGAAGGAGGAGAGAGAAGAG
>JACEEZ010022455.1:25497-30497 GCA_016584305.1 Chionoecetes opilio | reverse complement strand
AATAATGATAGGATTTTGGACATTCTCTCTCTCTCTCTCTCTCTCTCTCTCTCTCTCTCTCTCTCTCTCTCTCTCTCTCTCTCTCTCTCTCTCTCTCTCTCTCTCTCTCTCTCTCCAGGAATCTCTTTGTCCCTTGATTGATCAGAGTTACGTGTCACCAGAGGAAAGGAGGAGGAGGAGGAAGAGAAGAGAGGAGGAGGAGGAGGAGGAGAAGAAGAGACGATTGATGGCTGGCGGTTGGGAGTGATGGAGGAGAGAGAGAGAGAGAGAGAGAGAGAGAGAGAGGGAGAGGGAGAAGAGAGAGAGAGAGAGAGAGAGAGAGAGAGAGAGAGAGAGAGAGAGAGAGATAAGATACGATACTTTGATCCTATCTAGACACTTTGCAAGTACCAACTACAAGGTTATTGACTATACAAAGCGCCACCACGCCAGGACGAACTCAACTTGGTGGACTCGAACCGCTGACCGAATGCGCAGGGACTCTCCACACTCTTAGCCAGTAACTCTACCAACCGCACCACACTGGAGAGAGAGAGAGAGAGAGAGAGAGAGAGAGAGAGAGAGAGAGAGAGAGAGAGAGACGAGAGTAGAGGGAAGAGAGAAGAGAATATATGTTTACTCTAAAAAAATCTTCAAGCCCAATTTGAGTTTATTAGATTTATTATTATATTTGTTTATTACTTATTATTTATAGATTAGGTTTATTATTATAGTTTATTATGAATAGAAAGCGAGAAACAATTATGCGAATGAAATAAAAAATAATATAAAGAAAAAAAAAAAAATTAAAAAATCTCTAATAAATAATAAAATGAAAATAGTTATAATAAAAATCCTCTTCGAAAAAAAAATCAAGAAAGGTATAGTTTTTTTTCTTTAATCATTTTGAATTTAATTAATAAGCAAAAAGGAGTTTAAAAAAGATCGAAGAACAATAATTAATCAAATAGGGAAACAAATAAATTTATGTAATAATAATAATGATGATGATAATAATACTAAAATATGAGAAAAATTTGAGAAAGTTAAAATATTGAAATTGAAAAAAATGAATAAAATGATAATTCCAAAATATGAGAAAATGAGAAAGTTTATATAGTGAAACTTGAAAGTGATCAAAATATAGAAAATAATAGTGTCAAGAAAACCCAATGACTCAATATGAACCAAAATCACGAATTGCAATAGTTAACCCCTTGAGGCCCAGAGCGTAATTTCCATTGTAATTTGGGAACCATTAGACGATTTTTAGTGAATATAAGCAATATTTAATAGATAAGACCTGTTTAGTATCCTTGTCCACTAACTAATTTGGTATATTCAGTGACTTTTTGTAATTTCATGGCTAACAACAGATGATTATAATATAATCATCTCTTGTTAGCCATAAAATTATAATGATGATGATAACGAAAGGGATAATGATAATGGTAATAATGATAGGATTTTGGACATTCTCTCTCTCTCTCTCTCTCTCTCTCTCTCTCTCTCTCTCTCTCTCTCTCTCTCTCTCTCTCTCTCTTCTCTCTCTCTCCTTCTCTCCTCTCTCTCTCTCATAATAGCCATCTATACACCACTCCACCAACCCATTCACTCACCCATTACCCATCACCCCCCACCCATTCACTCAACCCATTACCCATCACCCCCACCCATTCACTCACCCATTACCCATCACCCCCCACCCATTCACTCACCCATTACCCATCACCCCCCACCCATTCACTCACCCATTACCCATCACCCCCCACCCATTCACTCACCCATTACCCATCACCACACACCCATTCACTCACCCATTACCCATCACCATATAGCCAAGGAAAGATCTGGGCGGGAAGGGTTAAGTTATTAATTTAATATTTAAAGTGTTGAGAAAAGAAGTGTGACAATACTACAGACATGAAAGACTAATAGTTGGCATAGGATGAAATTGGCGGTTGATAATAGTAAATAATTTGTTGATAATAGTAAATAATTTGTTGATAATAGTAAATAATTTGTTGATAATAGTAAATAATTTGTTGATAATAGTAAATAATTTGTTGATAATAGTAAATAATTTGTTGATAATAGTAAATAATTTGTTGATAATAGTAAATAATTTGTTGATAATAGTAAATAATTTGTTGATAATAGTAAATAATTTGTTGATAAAATTGGCGGTTGATATAAAAGTAAATAATTTGTTGATAAAATTGGCGGTTGATAAAAGTAAAGAATAAGTGACTATAAATAAAACTCAATCAATCATTTGTAAATTTATATGAACTAATATTTTACTAATTTTTTTCAATTTCAATATATAAACTTTTTCAATTAGTTTCTCATATTTTTGTGTTATTATTATTATCATCATTATTATTATTATCATCATTATTATTATTATCATCATTATTATTATTATCATCATTTATTACTATGAAAATGTACTTGTTTCCATATATGATTAATTATTGTTTAGTCTTCTTTATAATCTCTCGCTTATTAATTAAATTCGAGATTAAAATTATTAAAACAAACTACTATTCCTTGATTTTTTTTTCTAGTGAAGGATTTTGATTTCAGTCGCATAATTGTTTCTCGTTTTCTATTCATAATAAACTAAAATAATGGGAGGAATAAAAATCTTGGGAGGCAAACACAGAAAACTGGAAATAGACGGCCATCGAAGAAAACGGGAAACAGACGGCCATCTAAGAAAACGGGATGTCGAAACTCACAAATCAGAAATAAAAAAGAAAAAAATGTCCAGAATACGAAGAGTGATCAAATTATGTCCAGAATACGAAGATTGATCAAATTATGTCCAGAATACGAAGACTGATCAAATTATGTCCAGAATACGAAGATTGATCAAATTATGTCCAGAATACGAAGATTGATCAAATTATGTCCAGAATACGAAGATTGATCAAATTATGTCCAGAATACGAAGATTGATCAAATTATGCCAGAATACAAAGGGATGATCAAATATGCCCAGATCGAGATGATAAATTATGTCAGAATACGAAGAGATCAAATTATGCCCAGATACGAAGATGACAAATTATGCCAGAATACGAAGACTGATAAATTCAAATTATGCCAGAATACGAAGATGACAAATAGTCCAGAATACGAAGACTGAAAAATGTCAGATACGAAGTGATCAAATATGTCCAGAATACGAAGAGACAAATAGTCAGAATCGAAAATGACAATTATGCCAGAATACGAAGACTGATCAAATTATGCCAGAATACGAGATGATAAATATGCAGAATACGAAATTGATCAAATTATGTCCAGAAACGAAGATGATCAAATAGTCAGAACGAAGATTGTCAAATTATGTCCAGAATAGAAGACTGACAAATATGTCCAGATACAAAGGGACTGATCAAATTATGTCCAGAATACGAAGACTGATCAAATTAGTCCAGAATACGAAGACTGATAAATTATGTCCAGAATACGAGACCTGACTTCAAATTATGTCCAGAATACGAAGATTGATCAAATTATGTCCAGAATACGAAGATTGATCAAATTATGTCCAGAATACGAAGATTGATCAAATAAAAATAATAATGGTAATTGTAGTACTGTAGTAAAATGGACTATAGATGAAAATGATGCTATACATAAATGCACAGAAGAAATGTTGACTGAAGAAAATTGGATATTTAGACAAAAATATACAATTCACATATACAAAGAATAGTCAATTGAGGGAAATAATTGAAAGATGAAAGAAAGGAGTGAATAAAAAATTGAATAAAGAAAGAAGTGAATAGAGAAGAAAGTCAAAGGAGTGAATGAAAAATTAAATAAAGAAAGAAGTGAATAGAGAAGAAAGTCAAAGGAATGAATGAAAAATTGAATAAAGAAAGAAGTGAATAGAGTAGAAAGTCAAAGGAGTGAATGAAAAATTTAATAAAGATGAAAAATATATTGGATCGAAAGTTATAAGAGGAATGAATGAAGAATTGAAGGAAAGTGAATAAAGAGGAAGGAAGATCAAGAGAGAATGAAGAATGGAAGGCAGTGAATAAAGAGGAAGGAAGATCAAGAGAGAATGAAGAATTGAAGGAAGTGAATAAAGAATAAGGAAGATCAAGAGAGAATGAAGAATGGAAGGCAGGCAAGTGAATAAAGAAGAGTCAATAAAGAAGAGAGGATAAATAATGGATAAAGAGGAAATAAGATAAGAGGAGATGAATGAAGAATTGAAGCAAGGGGAAGAAATAGAAGACAATAAAGAGGAAATATGATAAAAAGAGAAAATAGAGAATTGATAAAGAGAGGATACAGATAATTGATAAAGAATGGAATAAGGAAAGAATAAAAAGGATAAAATAAGAGTGAATGAAGAATGAAGCCAAAGTGAATCAAGAAGAAAGAAGATCAAGAGGAAAGAATGAAGGATTGATAATAAAGAGAAATTAAGATCAAAATAAAAAGAAAATGGTCGAAAAAATATAGAAAAATAGTTGAAAAATTAAAGAAAGTAGAAAAAATTAAAAAAACCGAAAAAATAAAGAGAGGATGAAGGGGAATGAAGAATGAAGGAGAGAATGAATTGATAAAGAAGGGAATAAGAAGAAGGGATCCGTTTTCTTCCACCGTAACGCGTTTTCTATACAAAGAGAGAGAGAGAGAGAATGAAGGGGAAAAATACGATGGATTTGCCGTTATCGAAGAAATTTCCCTGGCCTGACTCCTCTTATCTCTCCTCTCTCTCTCTCTCTCTCTCTCTCTCTCTCTCTCTCTCTCTCTCTCTCTCTCTCTCTCTTTCTTTGTATAGAAAACGCGTTACGGTGGAAGAAAACTGGCGGTGGGTTTACTGGTTTACTATTAGAGAGAGAGAGGAGAGGCGAGATGAGAGAAGAGAGAGAGAGAGGAGAGAGAGAGAGTATTTGGTCATTCTCTCCCTTCCCCTCTTTTTTATATTTTTTTTATATTTAAATATACAAATACAATACTCTCTTCCCCTCTCTTCTCTCTCTCTCTCT
>JACEEZ010022455.1:12997-17997 GCA_016584305.1 Chionoecetes opilio | reverse complement strand
TTACGCAGATCTGTGATGCAACGTTGACCGTTTAGTATTAATCCGTTATTTCTTGTTATCTCTTGAGGAGAAAGCTCGAATAGGTTCTTTTGATTAATGACATCAAATCCTTTTAGGATCTCAAAGGTTTCTATCAAATCCCGACGGATTCTACGATCCTTTAAGGAAAACATATTAAGTTTCCGCAGTTTTTCTTCATAAGATGAATTTCGAAAAGATGGAATTAGTTTGGTTACTCTTCTTTGTACTGATTCCAATTTGGCTTGATCTTTTACGAAACAAGGCGACCAGAATTGAACGGCATATTCTAAGTGCAGCCTAACCAAAGACGTGTATAATCGTGTCATTACTTTCGGAGTTTTATGTTCAAAGTTGCGTTTAATGAAGCCCAACATCATATTCGCCTTTTTACTGGCAGCTAGGCAATGCGTACTGGTTTTAAGATCATTACTGATGATGACACCTAAATCCTTTTCCTGCTGTACTTCAGTTAACGATTTATTTTCCATTTGATAGTTATATTTGAATTTATCGTTGCCTATATGCATTACTCTACATAATATCGGAATAAAATTTTTATAGCCATTTATCACTCCAATCTGATAATTTGTCGAGATCACGTTGTATGAGTTCGCAGTTTTCTCTAGTATATGCTATACCGCCTAATTTGGTGTTATCAGCAAATTTCGATATTTTAGATACAAGTCCACAGTCAAGATCATAGATATATATCAGAAAAAGAGTAGGACCCAAGACCGAGCCCTGAGGCACCCCACTAGTAACATCTAACCAATCAGATGCCTCACCATTTATTACTACTCATTGTTTACGATTTGAAAGCCAATCGCCAATCCATGAACATAACTGCTCTTCTAAGCCATTTGCCCTTAGCTTGGTCAAAAGTCGCTTATGTATCGAAGGGTTTCTGA
Organism: Chionoecetes opilio; assembly: GCA_016584305.1. Classification (NCBI taxonomy): domain Eukaryota; kingdom Metazoa; phylum Arthropoda; class Malacostraca; order Decapoda; family Majidae; genus Chionoecetes; species Chionoecetes opilio. The sequence goes on along the minus strand of JACEEZ010022455.1, from coordinate 17,068 downwards.
AAAATCGGGATATTATATCCGGGGGAATTTTAGCCCCCTATTTGAAAAAATTTCTAAAAAAAATCGATAGGTTTTTTAAAGCGATTTTTTTTTTTCGAAATCCATGCGGGGAGTTTAATAGGGTTTATTTTAAAACAAAAAAAGCACTATTTTTACCCCGCAATATTTTCCAAATATTTTATCAATCAAGCGTTAGAAATTGGGCGATTTTACTTGCAAGGTTTACTCCCTTTCTTAACTATCGAGAAAACATTACCCGCAATTTTTTTTTATCTTTTGAAGATGTTATTCTTATTTTTTCGGGGCCCCAAACATGTTTGACTTTTTTAAACCTTACTTAAACGTATTGAAATAACCTTTTCCCGGGTTTGATTTGTTTCCTTTGCAATTTTTTTTTCATACTCGCATTTTTTTAGACTTCATTAACTTTTCAACGACACTTTTTCGTCTTTTAATCTCTAGAATTTTCAGTCCCCATTGATCGTTTTAAAAATTTAACGCTTGGGGGCTTACTGCCGATTTTTTTTTGAAACTCTTAGTCCCCAAAAAGGCTGTTTATATTATTTAAAAGTTTTTTTACCTGAGAAATATTTGTCAAAAACCGATTGGAGTTTTTTGTGAAAAGATTACACATTTTTGGGGGTTTCCTTTGTAGGTCAATCCAATCAAACTTCGCTTATAGGCTCAGATAGGGGAAATTTTGGAAGAATTGTGGGTTTTTGGGGAAAAAAGCAGAAATTTGGCAGACAATTAAAAAAGGCGCTTGGGAAGATATTTGGCTATAGTGCCATTCCAGATTCATTCCATGAGCGGAGTGCCTGCCATTTTACAAAATGGCCGCCAAAATATTTTTTTTCTTCAAAAAAATACCTATCTTGGCATTTGCACAAGATGTGCGATCACTGAGCCGAGCCATGGAAGAGATGGGGAACTCGTTCGCTGAATACAGCAGTGATCTCCTTGTCCTGAACAGCAGAGACGTAGTGGACACAGCAGTGGCAGACACAGTGCGGCAGATGGAGAAACTTGGACTCGAGCAGTATGAGACATATGTTGAAGAGAGGCTTGTGAGCCAGACAGTGCCTATCACAGATCCCATCAAGCGGAACAACCTCCATCTTTTCAACCGCCCACCAGTCAGAGAGAAGTCAAGGACACAGCTACAGATGTCATCCCTGAAGAACGACTGTTCACTCTTCTCCAGGCTGTACATTGCCTCCCAGATACGCCATGGTGATTTGGACGAGTTCTTTCAGCACGAAAACCAGGCCTGTCCACCGTCTCTGTCTCAGATGGGTGGCCTGAGAACTGGAACCAAGTCTGACTTGATGCCCTGCCGGAAAACCTTTTTCCCAGTGAAAGAGGATCTCTCCACCCCCAGAGTACAGGTCAACATCCTGGATAGTGCTGCCATCATCAACATGCTGCGACCAGGACTGCAAGACATTCCAAGGTTATGCCACTGATGTCTTCGTGCCGTATGTCACATCCCAGCCTCAGCATGTAGACAGATAGACATTGTCTGGGATCTGTACATGGCAGACAGCTTGAAGGCGGACACTCGCAGCAAGAGAGGAAAGGGAGTTAGGAGACGAGTTGAGCCATCAAGTGCAGTTCCTGGAAACGGCAAGAGTTTCTCCGCATCAACGACAACAAGACGGACTGTTCTCCTTCCTGGCTTCTAACGTGGCAGACATTGACACCAACAACATTTCTCACCACACAAGGCACTGGCGTTCTTTGCTCCAATCGCCGGGGACGTGTCAGTTTCTAGCGCCATGCACGCATGAGGAGGCTGACACTGAAATCCTCCTGCACCTACAGGATACCGTACAACAGGGGTACAGCAAAGTGTCCAATACGCACAGTTGATACAGACGTGGTAGTCCTGGCCATAGCATCAGCCAATCGCCTCAACATCTCTAAACCCTTTGGATTCCCTTTTGGAGCTGGGAAGAGCTTCAGGTTCATCGCTGCTCATGAGATCCCCAAGCTTTTGGGTCCTGACCGATGTGTGGCCTTGCCGATGTTCCACGCCTTTCCCACTGGATGTAACACGGTGTCCTGTTTTGGCGGCAGGGGGCAAGAAGACTGCATGGGGACACCTGGACCACCTATGGAGACCCTCACACCAGCATTCTGCGCCCTTGGGTGCCGTGCCAGACCCACGTGCCATTGATGAGGGATGCAACCGGAGCGAATTGTGGTCCTGCTGTACGATCGCACCCGCACAGAGGAGGGTGTAAACCAGGCAAGAAAACAGCTGTTCAGCAAGAAAGGCAGAGCTATTTATAGTCTGCCTCCTACACAGGCTGCACTTTATCCAACAAAACAAGAGAGCTGTCTACCAGGCTGGTCACTGTTGGGCCCAAATGATGACCCCTGTCCAGAGCTTCCGTCACCAAGTGAATGGGCTGGAACAAGAAGCCTGGTGGTGGATGGAGTTAACGTGGACGAACCCGACCAGAAGCATCAGAAGCTTGCAGGGAACTCTTGCGATGTGGCTGCAAGAACGGCTGCAGAGGAACGCTGCAAATGCCAGAAGGGGGCTCTTCAGTGTACACTCTTTGTCAGTGCGGTGGACAGTGCTCTGAGTGACGCGGCTCACAGAGAACAGTTCATTACTGTTTGGACACAATTTCCATCCTATTGACTTGCAATTAGACTATAATAAGCTAGTTTGTGTACCTCTGCTACCTACAAAAACAGAAGAAATAATTCTTGACGCACTTGACGAAGTGGTCCTGATTTCAAAATCGTAACATGACGTAAAAATGATCATTCTTATTTTTTAGCTCAAACTAGTAATTATTTGCCATTTCAATTGTTATGTGGACAGTAAAATTACTGATGTATGATATTTAATACAAAGGAAAAACATTCCCAACCCTAGAATTTATTTAACCTACAATATCAAAGAATTTCAAATAAGCGATGGCGGCCATCTTGAAAATGGCCGCCATATTTGTCACAGGTCGAATCTGAGATGGCCCTAAATCTAAAAATCACCACTGAGGCATAGTCTACCTGCGGACCAAATTCCATGCTTGTTTCATCAAACCCACAATACTTTCACCTATCTGCAGTACTATTAGTACCCTTCGCTGATCTTCGTGAAATCTGCTTTATTATAATAGGGAACTAATAACCGATTTTCTGTGATGTCTACCTTGCAATTTATGCCGCATCTGATTAACCTGTGATCACCGTTTGTCAAATGTTCACCTATATCGCAGTAATCAATCAGATCAATGTCGGTAGTGAAAACTAAATCTAGGATACTATTATCCCTTGTAGGGTCACGGACCACCTGATTTAAATATACTTCGTTTACCATATCAAGCAATCGCATACCTTCTCTATCAGTTGAATTATTATTCCAGTTTTTACGAGGTAGGTTAAAATCTCCACATATGATTGTATCGTTATTATTGTTGACAACGGACTTAACTCGTCAAATGAGTAAGGGGAGGAGGAGGAGGAGGAGGAGGGGGGAGGAGGAGGAGGAGGAGGAGGAGGAGGAGGAGGAGATTAATGATAGTAGGTAGGTTATTAAGGAAGGTAAGAATCGAAAGATTAAGATATGATATAAAAAAAAGTAATATACATGTAATGGAAAAAAAAGGGAAAATTAGAGAGAAAAAAAGTGAAAAAGTATCCCATATCAATCCCATCCCATCCAACCCATATTACTATTGACAAATGGTAAATGCAATATAATAGTATATTATATATTATATATATAATATATTATATATATATATATATATATATATTTTATATAAAATATATATATATATAATATTATATATATATTAAAATATATTTTATATATAGATTTTATAAAATTATATATATTATAATATATATTATATATATGTATATATATTATAATATATGATTTGCATTATATATATATATATTTTTACATCACAAAGTACTGGCAAGGGCACAACAAAATAGGAACACAAAGTATTTCAGTCAGTTATCACTTCAAACAAATTAATTCATGCAAACATTACTATTAGATTAAAACTTTACATAGAGTGTAACTAGTATTATAGTTCTATA
>JACEEZ010022455.1:0-12972 GCA_016584305.1 Chionoecetes opilio | reverse complement strand
CAGATATTTTGATGGTAATTCAACATCAAAGGAACCAGGTATTTTTAGGAAAATATAAAACATATACTAATATATATGTCAAATATAATATAAATTATACTTATAGTTTTCTGTCTATCCTTCGTTCCGTGGGAACCATGTCCTAGTTTGCATTCACAAACGCTTGATCCCAAGTGGGCCACAGGCGACAGTATGGAATAAGCATTGTGCAGTGTTATCCCAATTCAAGAATCCAACAAAGGAGACAACAAACACTGCCACCAGAGGATAGAAAAGGAACAGAAGCCAAGGAGGAGAGAGACACAGGCTCTCAGCAACAGGATCTCATCAACACGCATCTCTTCTAATCCAGAGCTGCCTTCGCCGGCTGGTTCATATAATGTGTCTGGTGGTAATATCACAGTTCCTTTACTGACATAATCCAATAAAATGTGTATAAACTTGAAGTACATTTTAACTCAGCACTCAGATAAAGTAAATACCAATATAACATCAACTTAAATGGTGGCAAGCGTGGTGACTGGAATGATATCACGTCTGTTAATACCACAAGCAACGGTTTTGTTGTTACGTACCCACATCTGTATCTTCACACAAACAAGTGATACCACAACAAGCCGGCGCTAATATACCACTAACCTCATCACCTAATATACAGCTACAACACAACATCTACAAACTATAGCACCTGTTACTACCACAACCTCTACAACCACAACCTCTCCAACCACACCCACACAAGAGACATGTGTTGCAAGCAGCCATCCTTCAACTCCGCAAATACCACGGAACAACGAGGTCGTCGGCATAAACCACATCAACATACCACTGACTCGACGCTACCAGAGATTTCCTTATCCTAACCAGCGCAACACACAGGCAACACACACTCACGCACATCGGACACAACACACACACCCATCGCGCTCCGCAAAGAAACAAACTTTAAACTCTTCTACTCTGTACTATCATTGGTTATAATCTTTGTGTGCTTATATGTAATCTTTGACAGAATTGCGTGTGTATGGCGACGGACATCCTTCATCTGAGCACCGATCAAACGGTTTCCTCTCCTGCCGATCGCACCAATCACCATCCGTCACATCGCTGCCATGCTGGTGACTCCGTATAACGTACACATTACACCAGTATTACTATAGCTAAGTAAACTATTACAGTTTTTAGTGTCCAGTTCTTATTAGAGTTTTTCTTTTATGTTTAGCCCTGGGACACAAATTATAGATTTTATTGAGAGGCAACATATAGTGATCGTTTGGGCCGAAACACAACATAGTGACCCACAACCGAGTGGCCCACAACAGGACGATTTTTAACGTTAGGGTTCAGAGGTTGGACACAAATTAGCTACCCACTGTGGATCTCCACTTCCGGTCAAATCTGTCACTCCTACTACCTCTCAGCAAGGCGCGAGTAGTAATCAGCAGGACAATCAACATGTACACTATCACGGCCACAAAAATTCACGGCAGGTGATAAGACGGCATGTCGTCATACCTTTTTGAGTGAATCAGAGGATTTGATCACGCAACGTCACAGTATTCCACGAATGACGAGGATAAATTAACGTGCTAAGAGAACAAAGTGGCGAAGCGACCAATTGCCCTGCCAGATCACAACTTACACTCTGACTTATTTTCTTATATAACTTGCCAGAAACTATGAACATTTCTGAAAGGCCGTTCGTAAACTCTACTTTTGAACGACGTCCAAGTTGGCCCTATGTCCTCTCTTTCACTAAAATGGTCTTCTGTCTTTCGAGACAGCGGTACCGTCAATCATAGTCTATGACGCCTTGTGCATGCGTTCATCGACTCTAGGGCAGGAATTGGGAGTACTTGCCAACTCACAATGGGTTGACGTGCAGACAGTACAAAGTATCACTGGAGTCAGTATGGTACCGTATATCTTACCATTATACACTCCTTACACTAAGCTTCTCCTGCGCATACCATAAATTAGAGCATAGGTTCCAGTTACTGCAACTGAGTCATTGTGGGAACTGCCCCACGAGTTTACTTCACCAACGAAAAACAATGATGAGCCAGGCCATTCGTATGCTCCTCTCTTAATGGCTATGAATACGCGATACTGTCACGAGGTCACCTGTCTTCTTTTCCCATTCGGCGTATGCTCAACAAACCACTATGTCTCCCAACCGCTCAAAACAAGGTCACAAAGTCAAGTGCTTTCTTACCGGTTTCTCGTTTCTCCGTCTCGGACACAGTAGAAGAAATACTCGCAACACCGACAGGAAATGCGTTCGCCGAGTAGAGAGGGGGTTCAGTATCGCGATCAGATCACGCGGTCAGTCACGGCGTGTACCAAAAACTCACTAGTACCAGAACTATTTCTGCTCCTTCTGCACACATTTCAGGTTTCACACACTCTTCTAATTGTAGAGTGAGTGGAAACAGCACAAACACTGTACGCTTATATCAATCCAGGACCACACACGACACTTCATGAATGGTGTTAAGCTGCATCAAACAGCCAGTACAGCAGCAACCGTCGCACCCTCCGGGGAGTACGGTCAGCGGCCGTGCACCAGACACCCGACGTAAACGGGTGGTCTAATAAGTGCACAACCCAAAATAATTTCACCATATCAACATATCCCCAGAATACAGTAGATAAGAAATATTTCCTTTACCCCATGCCAGACAAGGTTAGATCCTATCATTACAGCCCTCATTACTAAACAAGCATCTGACAGGGTTACCTAGAAGTGACATTACGTCAGGTGATGATGATTTAGCCGACAGATTTAATAGGAACATCTACATTATACGAAGTCCTCCTGTGCATGTCATACACAAGAACGAGCAATTCAATATTGCTTTCATGGACACAGGTGCAGGAGCCAATATGTATGGAATAGAGACGCTGTCTGCGTTACGTAAACAGTCAAAATCTGTCCTTTCTTAAAACCTAACGCCACCAGGACTGACAGGTTTGGATCATAGAAATTTCCTGTCATTCGGTAAAGTATCGGCTTGACACTTGAATTTGAGGAATTTGCGGCCCTTGCAACTCATATTGTGTGTTAATATACTCGCAGGGATATCATTCCCTGGACCTCTCTGATAGATTTCTACATACAATGACGAGAGGCATATGCAAAGAGTTTGTTCACGTATCTTACCGGGGGATAAGGTATTTTTGGAACTTTATACCAGAGATCAAAAATCCTCACCAGATGTCTTTACATTTAATTCTGCCAATAGTACAAGACATGTACTGAAAATTAACGTACAATGAAAACTAGAGTGCCCGACGCGGCCATCAGCTGTGCATCAGCTACAGTTGATAATACTTTCGAGTGTAACACTAAACCGATTACTGTTCAACCTACGTTTCTCTGTCCTTCACAAAGATTCTAAGACACTTTTCGTGGCTGTCAGTGGGAGCAAATCTCTCAAACCCCTTTCGTGAATCTCTGGAGGTTCATTGAAACTTTCAGGTGTTGAGTATACTAATGCCGAGGCCATATGTTTTGAAGTGAATCAGACGTGTGAATTCAATTACATGGAATCAGCGGTGTGCCAGGTTCAATACAAGGCATTGCTAAAATGACATTCCAAATAAGTCACCGTGCACTCTAAGGTGCAATAGGAACGTACACTTGGCAGAGTTGTTAACACCCCATTCTGCGTGGGTCTGATTGCGAGAGACTTTGCCCGGTTAGTTCCGATTTTATCCACACTGGTGACCCTGCACCTGATCATGCAGTATACCTCCCATGTGTGTACAGGAAGCACTCAGTCTCTCCCTTAAAGGTATATGATTTTCCAGAGTCAAGCAAGCAATATGCAAGTACTGAACGGCAAATAATGACACAAATTGCCATACAAGGTGATTCTTTATAGGCACATGACAAACCTCATACACATCACATTCCTTTGCTATCTGATAACTAACCTATCTACATTCCAGCACTCTAAGTTACCCCACACTCACATATGTGGTCTTAGACTTGATAGGCTATGATTTCAAACAAACTGTTGTAGAGGATAATGTATGAACTATATCACCAGCCCAGGAATCTTTCCATATTTTTAATCCATAACGTAAAACAGGCGAATGGCGACCGGTCACGTTGCTATCGCGCCAATAAGTTTGTCAAAGTAACCAGGTTATCCTCTGCCTGTATTGCAGGATATTCTCATGTCCATAGGGCCCTGAGTAAGAAAGGTTCTCAACACTGGACTGTCACAGTGTATACGGAGGTCCCATTCAGATTGAAATCGAGCTAAAAAGGCAATCTCACAGCGTGAGAGCGACACTATGGCCACCTAGCGAAAGAGGTGAACTGCCTAAAGTGATATGTCGAATTGGTTGCCATGGCACCAGTTGTGATTCGATTAATATTTTTTTTTTTTTTTATTTTTTATATATATATACTAGCCGCAAAGACGCCCTCCGGGCGGACTTTTTGGCTAGCTCCTGCGGAGGGCTATTGGTGGGCCTTTGGCCCACCACCTGTGTTTGGTGGGCCGAAAGCCCACCAAACACAGACTCTCCAGATAGCCCCTTCTAGCTTTCCTGAAATCATGGATGTAGAAATGTATGTATTAACGCCAAGCCATTCACATCACCCCCAACCCATTCACTCACCCATTACCCATCACCCCCAACCCACTCACTCACCCATTACCCATCACCCCCACCCATTCACTCACCTAGCCGCAAAGTCGACCTCCGGGCGGACTTTTTGGCTAGCTCCTGCGGAGAGCTATTGGTGGGCCTTCGGCCCACCAAACACAGACTCTCCAGATAGCCCCTTCTAGCTTTCCTGAAATCATGAAACCCATTCACTCACCCATTACCCATCACCCCCCACCCATTCACTCACCCATTACCCATCACTCCCCATCTATTCCCTCACCCATCACCCATCACCCCCCACCCATTCACTCACCCATTACCCATCACCACACACCCATTCACTCACCCATACCCATCACCACACACCCATTCACTCACCCATTACCCATCACTCCCCATCTATTCCCTCACCTATCACCCATCACCCCCACCCATTCACTCACCCATTACCCATCACCCCCACCCATTCACTCACCCATTACCCATCACCACACACCCATTCACTCACCCATTATCTATCACTCCCCATCTATTCCCTCACCCATCACCCATCACCCCCCACCCCTTCACTCACCCATCACCCCACACCCATTACCCATCACCCCACCCATTCACTCACCCATTACCCATCACCCTACATCAAGGTTTCGTCAATTCTCGCAACCCACTTTTTTTTCACAATTCTCGCTAATAGGCTGCTAAAAAAAAAAAAAAGTGATCGGATCATCTCATAAGTGGGCTTAAAACCTTCCCCTGGTCAAACCAGTTCCAAAAATGTGCCATATGATGGGATTGCATCACGGGGGGCGGAACCTATACCACACACACACACACACACACACACACACACACACACACACACACACACAGACAGACACACTTTCGCTTCTATTAATATAGATATATATACTAGCCGCAAAGCCGCCCTCCGGGCGGACTTTTTGGCTAGCTTCTGCGGAGGGCTATTGGTGGGCCTTCGGCCCACCACCTGTGTTTGGTGGGCCGAAGGCCCACCAAACACAGACTCTGCAGATAGCCCCTTCTAACTTTCCTGAAATCATGGATGTAGAAATGTATGTATTAAAGCCAAACCCATTCACATCACCCCCAACCCATTCACTCACCCATTAACCATCACCCCCCACCCATTCACTCACCCATTACCCATACCCCCCACCCTTCACTCACCCATTACCCATCACCCACCACCCATTCACTCACCCATTACCCATCACCCCCCACCTATTCCCTCATCCATCACCCATCACCCCCACCCATCACCCCCCACCCATCACCCCACCACCCCACCCATTAACTCACCCATTACCCATCACCCCTACATCAAGGTTTCCTCAATTCTCGGAACCCACTTCTTTTTCACAATTCTCGCTAATAGGCTGCTAAAAAAAAAAAAAAAAAAAAAATGATCGGATCATCCCTCAAATGGCCTTAAAACCTTCCCCTGGTCAACCTGGTTCCAAAACTGTGCCATATGATGGGTTTTGCGCCACGGGGGCGGAACCTATAGCACACACACACATAGACACACACACTTTCGCTTATAATTATATACTAGCCGCAAAGCCACCCTCCTGGCGGCCTTTGTGGTAGCTCCTGCGGAAGGCTATTGGTGGGCCTTGGGCCCCACCACCTGTGTTTGGTGGGCGGCCCACCAAAACACAGACTCTCCAGATAGCCCCTTCTAACTTTCCTGAAATCATGGATGTAGAAATGTATATATTAACGCCAACCCATTCACATCATAGCCCCTTCTATCTTTCCTGAGAGCAAAGCCGCCCTCCGGGCGGACTTTTTGGCTAGTTCCTGCAGAGGGCTATTTGTGGGCCCACGGCCCACCACCTGTGTTTGGTGGGCCTTCGGCCCACCAAACACAGACTCTCCAGATAGGCCCATTACCCACCACCTCGGCCCACCTAACACAGACTCTCCAGATAGCCCCTTCTAACTTTCCTGAAATGTATGTATTCCCCCCCCCCATTCACTCATCTATTACCCATCACCCCCCACCCATCCACTGACCCATTACCCATCACCACCAACCCATTCACTCACCCATTACCCATCACCACACACCCATTCACTCACCCATTACCCATCACCCCCCACCTATTCCCTCACCCATCACCCATCACCCCCAAACCATTCACTCACACATCACCCCACACCCATTACCCATCACCCCACCCATTCACTCACCTATTACCCATCACCCTACATCAAGGTTTCCTCAATTCTCGCAACTCACTTTTTTTTCTTCACATTTCTCGCTAATAGGCTGCTAAGAAAAAGGAAAAAAAGTGATGGGATCATCCTATAAGGGGGCTTGAAACCTTCCCCTGGCCCAACCTGTTTCCCAAAAAAACTGTGACATATGATGGGATTCCGCCACAGGGGGCGGCACCTATCGGGGAGAGACAGACAAACAGACAGACAGACACACACACACACACACACACACACACACACACACACACACACACACACACACACACTTGTTTCTTGTTTTTCTTGTTTGTTTTGTTTAGAGGATAATGCCTCAGAGCCATAGTGATCTACCGCTGCTGCATATTAGTGTTGGCCGAAAGCCACCCCCCCGGGGGAGGGGGGGGGGGGGGTTACAGACCCCCGGCTGGCACCCGGTACCCATTCACTGCTGGGTGGACAGGGGCTAGGGATTTAAGAAAGACCACCCATATATCTTTCGCTCCGCCCGGGGATCGAATCCGGGACTTCTCGGTTGTAAGCCGAGCGTGCTAACCACTACACTACAGAGTTAGAGTTCTCACACACACACACTTTCGCTTATATTATTATACTAGCCTCAAAGCCGCCCTCCGGGCGGCCTTTTTGGCTAGCTCCTGCGGAGGGCTATTGGTGGGCCTTCAGCCCACCAAACACAGACTCTCCAGATAGCCCCTTCTAGCTTTCCTGAAATCATGGATGTAGAAATGTATGTATTAACGCCAACCCATTCACATCACCCCCAACCCATTCACTCACCCATTACCCATCACCCCCCACCCATTCACTCACCCATTACCCATCACCCCTCACCCATTCATTCACCCATTACCCATCACCACACACCCATTCACTCACCCAATACCCATCACCCCCCCCTATTCCCTCACCATCACCCATCACCCCACCCCTTCACACCATTCACTCACCCATCACCCCACACCCATTACCCATCACCCCACCCATTCACTCACCCATTACCCATCACCCTATATCAAGGTTTCCTCAATTCTCGCAACCCACTTTTTTTTTCACATTCTCGGTAATAGGCTGCTAAAAAAAAAAAATATTGATCGGATCATCCTATAAGTGGGCTTAAAGTAGTCGTCCAGACCCAAATTTTTTTTGCCGAATTATGTTGAATGTACATTCAAAACACCTAATCCACCAAAAATAATTGATTTCCAGGCCATATTTCCGTAAAAACACGACTTTTGTAAAAAGCGCGCGAAAAAAAAAAAAACTTCCCTCCAACAGGGCTACGACTGTTATTGATGACGTCAGAATAGGGACGCCCGCAGACACTCTGTCTGACACCTGTCGGCAAATGTTATGATGAGCGATTGAACTTCGGTGTCAGACAGTGAATCTGTCGCTGTGACAGATCTAGAGTACGATGCTCAATCTGACACCGAAAGAAATGACGCTGGTCGCGTATACTATGAGGAAAACGAAACCCCAGATTGTCATGGGATCCTATATGTTTGAGCCCGAGTACGAGGGGATAAACAGGTGTTAGCAGAGCCTGAGGTTCAGCAGGAGGACCTGGCACTTCTCCAAAAAAATGGATTGGTAAATAAGGTTAAACCATGTGTGTGTGGGAATCACAATGAAGGTACTTTCGAGAAAATCCTATGGTTAGTTTTGGAGCTACAGTCAAACGTAATTCCTCGGAAACCACATACTAGCATTAACTACAGCAAAGAGTTGGAAAATATGCGGGCGGAAGGCAGAAAGTGTGACAGCCACACCACTACAGGGCACGCCCACGCCCACTCCACAACTGGTTTACTTGGTTTACTTGGTCTTGTTAAGAGGCAAAGCCTCACAGTCGTGGTGGTCCATCGCTACCCTCACTACACACCGTTTCTCAACACAACTGTTCGCCCCAACCACTATAGGCCGTGAATCACCACACGCCACTCCGCCACTCCACTCCTACACACGCCACTCCTTTCCGTGTGCAAACTTTTCTGGAAAGGCACAGCTGTCTGCTGCACCCATAAAGGATGCATGCATGTGGCCAAAATAGCAAAAACAAATCTATCAGAAACACCCAAATATCTTCAAGTATTATATTTATCTCTGTGTTTACGTGCCTCTCTGATCAAGCGCGGGAAGATGAGCCTCCCTAATGGTACGTCACGGAGCCTGAGCCTGAGCGTCTGCAAACCTTAGGAGCGTTTTGAGAACTCGGGGAATTTGCAGATTTTGATTGCGGATTATTTAAAAACGGCTGACTGGATACAAAAAGTGACGACGTATTGTTGATATACTCGTCAATGGCTATGATTTGACTGCATTAAATCAGGAATGATGAAATGGTCTGGACGACTACTTTAAAACCTTCCCCTGGTCAACCTGGTTCCAAAAATCTATAATAATATAAGCGAAAGTGTGTCTGTCTGTCTGTCTGTCTGTCTGTCTGTCTGTCTGTCTGTCTGTCTGTCTGTCTGTCTGTGTGTGTGTGTGTGTGTGTGTGTGGTATAGGTTCCGCCCCCCGTGGCGCAATCACCTCATATGAAACATTTTTGGAGCCGGGTTGACCAGGGGAAGGTCATAAGCCCACTTATGAGATGATTCGATCCCTTTTTTTTTTTTCTTTTTTTTAGCAGCCTATTAGCGATAATTGTGAAAAAAAAAAGTGGGTTGCGAGAATTGAGGAAACCTTGATGTAGGGTGATGGGTAATGGGTGAGTGAATGGGTGGGTGATGGGTAATGGGTGTGGGGTGATGGGTGAGTGAATGGGTGGGGGGTGATGGGTTGGGGGTGATGGGTGATGGGTGAGGGAATAGGTGGGGGGTGATGGGTAATGGTAATATAAGCGAAAGTGTGTCTGTCTGTCTGTGTGTGTGGGGTGTGTGTGTGTGTGTGTGTGTGTGTCTGGTATAGGTTCCGCCCCCTGTGGCGCAATCACCTCATATGAAACTTTTTTGGAACCGGGTTGACCAGGGGAAGGTTTTAAGCCCATGCATGAGATGATTCGATCACTTTTTTTTTTTCTTTTTTTTAGCAGCCTATTAGCGATAATTGTGAGAAAAAAAGTGGGTTGCAAGAATTGAGGAAACCTTGATGTAGGGTGATGGTAATGGGTGAGTGAATGGGTGGGTGATGGGTAATGGGTGTGTGTGGTGATGGGTGAGTGAATGGGTGGGGGGTGATGGGTTGGGGGGTATGGGTGATGGGTGAGGGAATAGGTGGGGGGTGATGGGTAATGGTAAATATAAGCGAAAGTGTGTCTGTCTGTCTGTCTGTGGTGTGTGTGTGTGTGTGTGTGTGTCTGGTATAGGTTCCGCCCCCTGTGGCGCAATCACCTCATATGAAACATTTTTGGAACCGGGTTGACCAGGGGAAGTTTTAAGCCCATGTATGAGATGATCCGATCACTTTTTTTTTTTTTTTTTTTAGCAGCCTATTAGCGATAATTGTGAAAAAAAAGTGGGTTGCGAGAATTGAGGAAACCTTGATGTAGGGTGATGGGTAATGGGTGAGTGAAGGGGTGGGGTGATGGTTAATGGGTGTGGGGTGATGGGTGAGTGAATGGGGGGGGTGATGGGTTGGGGGTGATGGGTGATGGGTGAGGGAATAGGTGGGGGGTGATGGGTAATGGTAAATATAAGCGAAAGTGTGTCTGTCTGTCTGTCTGTCTGTGTGCGTGTGTGTGTGTGTGTGTGTGTCTGGTATAGGTTCCGCCCCCCGTGGCGCAATCACCTCATATGGCACATTTTGGAACCGGGTTGACCAGGGGGAAGGTTTGAAGCCCAATTATGAGATGATCCGATCACTTTTTTTTTTTTTTTTAGCAGCCTATTAGCGATAATTGTGAAAAAAGTGGGTTGCGAGAATTGAGGAAACCTTGATGTAGGGTGATGGGTAATGGGTGAGTGAATGGGTGGGTTGATGGGTAATGGGTGTGGGGGTGATGGGTGAGTGAATGGGTGGGGGTGATGGTTGGGGGTGATGGGTGATGGGTGAGGGAATAGGTGGGGGGTGATGGGTAATGGGTGAGTGAATGGGTGTGTGGTGATGGGTAATGGGTGAGTGAATGGGTGGGGGGTGATGGTAATGGGTGAGTGAATGGGGGGGGGTGATGGGTAATGGGTGAGTGAATGGGTGGGGGTAATACATACATTTCTAATCCATGATTTCAGGAAAGTTAGAAGGGGCTATCTGCAGAGTCCGTGTTTGGTGGGCCGAAGGCCCACCAAACACAGGTGGTGGGCCGAAGGCCCAAACCACCAATAGCCCTCCGCAGGAGCTAGCCAAAAAGTCCGCCCGGAGGGCGGCTTTGCGGCTAGTGTGCAATATAATGGGATTCCGCCACAGGGGGCGGCACCTATCGCGGACAGACAGACAGACAGACAGACAGACACACACACACACTTTCGCTTATATTATTATTATTATAATATAATATATATATATATATATATAAAATATTATAATTATATATATATATATATATATTTTATATATATATATTATATATATATATATATATATATATATATATATATATATATATATATATAATATATATATATATATATATATATATATGCACTCAGTATGAGCATACCTCCGGTCGAGGAGGTATGCGTTCATTGGCTGCCATGGCAACAGTTGTCAATAGATGTCATCCAAAATGAAATCAGTTCTTCCTTATACCAAATAGACTTGGTATACCAAGTTTGGTCCAAATCTAATCGTAACTTTCCGAGAAATCCTGTACACTAACAAACAGACAGACAGACAGACAGACAGACAGACAGACAGATCTGGGTGAAAACATAACCCCTCCGACTTCGTTGGCGGAGGTAACAACACAAGAATATCGGTCAAGAGGAAGAAATAACTCCAACGAAAAGGAGGCTAAGGATGAAGAGCAACAAGAAGAGGAGGAAGAGGAGGGCGGTTCCGGGGGAGGAGGGGGGGGGGGGTTCCACGCCCTCACAGTTGTGCGCGTGTCTAGTGGTGGTGGTGGTGGGAGCCCGGCCTAGGAGGAGCAGCGAGGGCAGTGTTGATGCCACTCTCACCAAGTCCAAACGCAGCCCTTTTTCCTCTCTCTCCCCCAAAACAACCTGACATACACACACACACACACACAAACACACGCACGCAGCCTCTCCCGCCCCTCTGCCTACCTCGCCCCTTCGTCAGCGTCTTCTGCAGGAGGTGGATTCGAACGTGGGGTCTCAGGGTCTACGGACGTGGTGTGAGAAACAGACCAAAAGACAATAAACTACAGAAAATGACACAGAAAGACAATAAACTACAGAAAAATACACAGAAAGACAATAGACTAGAGACAGAAAAGCGAACTAGTGAGTGTTTTTTAGTATAGTGAAGGTGGTGGTGGTGGTGGTGGTGCCTGTTGAAAAGCGGTAAACGGCTCGTGGTGGTGTGAAGAGTGAGCTGAGTACAGCACCGTCACTTGTGTGTTTGGTCTGTCTCTGTGTCTGTCTGTCTGTCTGTCCTGTGGCGAGTGAGTCAGCTAACGGAGGTGAGTAGCTGCTGTTGTTGTTGTTGTTGTTGTTGTTGTTGTTGTTGTTGTTGTTGTTGTTGTTGTTGTTGTTGTTGTTGTTGTTGTTGTTGTCGTTGTTGTTGTTGTTGCAGATCTGAACAATGACTTTCTTTTTTCTATCCAATCTGTACCCAATGTTATTTTTGTGAACAGGTGCATAGAGAGAGAGAGGAAGAGAGAGACACATTATCTTTCCTATCATCTTATCAACCCCCCCCCCCCCCCCCACCGGGCAGTTACGGTCCAGACTTCAGACGCTGATAAAATGTAGGCGATAAGAGGCGCGACGAACACACTCTCTCAAGACGCCAGAACGCGTGTCAGGAGGGAGGATTGGCGATCTGTGGGTAGCTCGACACCCGGGGGAAGGGTTGAGTGTGAGTGGAGGGGGGGTAGGTAGAAGTAGAAGAATAGGGAAGAAGGGGGGTGAGGAAGGTGTGATAGGGGGACAGGGAACAGGGGAGGAAGAGGAAGAAGGAAAGGGAAGGGAAAAGAAAAAGGGGGGGGAGGGAAGAAGAGGGGAAAGGTTTGGGGAAAGGGGAATGGGAAGGGAAGAAAA
>JACEEZ010022454.1:15000-43450 GCA_016584305.1 Chionoecetes opilio | reverse complement strand
TTTACGCAAAGCTTGAATTCAAGCCTTTTTGTTATTTCATTCACAATCAGCATGGTCATTGGTTCATTAAACATTAATAAACATGTATAATAAATATGTACCCAGTACCCACAGTACACAACAGAGTTTAATACATGTCTGAATGCTTCAAGTCCCATGTTCTTGAAGTCACTGCTCCAAATTTCCAAAATCATATATGCGGCCGCAGCGCCGCACCACCTGAAATACTCAAAACTTCAACCTCATTGAGCTACCTTAAACATCTTCAATGCCTCTATTTTGTGATAAATTTTATTTCATATATACGAACACTGTGAGGTAAAGCTTTGATATTTGTGACCTTCGAAAAATGACGCACTAAGATTTGATATATGTATACATATATATATTAATATAATATATATATATATTATATATATATATATATATATATATATATATATATATATATATATATATATATATAATATATATATATATATATATATATATATATATATATATATATATATATATATATATATATATATATATATTATATATATATTGTATATATATATATATATATATCGTTAAAAGTGATAGCTAGTTCAGCGTGTATTATCTTTTTCAAGAAATTTTCTCTTTGTCAAAACCGTGTCTTATTCTCTTTAGTGATCAAATTTATTACTTCGCCGTAGCTGGTCATTTTGCTGTATCGCGATTTCGGATCATAAACCCTTCTTCAGCAGCGTTTAGAGATGTTTTCTCCTCAGATGTAGAGGTGAGCATGATTTGGTGCAGCGTGAGGCGCTACTTAAAGAAGTTTGGCGGCCTCGCGTGTGAGTGGGCGACGCTGATTGGTTGATGACTTCTGCTCCTTACTGCTTTGCGTCTCTGTGGGCTGGATATCGCTACCCGTTTTTCTTCTCATGCTTGGGAGAGCTTGTAGGTCGTATGCTTGTACGTTAAGCTTGGGATTGAGATATTTTATATACAGTGCTTCTAAGTGCTTCAGCTGTGACAGTTGAGACCCATATTTAGAACTCCTTAATATGGGTCTCAACAGCCACATGATGTCAAAACCTAAGAAATTCCAAAAAGTAATTGAATGTGAAGTACTCATCGATGATGTTGATAAACTGGAAAAAAAAGGGTGACGTCACCATCGATCCTGCCTTCAAGCAAGAAGTTATTGCAGAAGCTTCCAAAACAAGAGGAAACCACAGAAGCATTATTGTCGAACGAAAACACATCAACGCCGCAAACAGTTGAAATCGGACCAGACATCACTATCAGGAGAGCGGATAAAGCTGCTGCCTACGTTCTCATAGATGCCTCAGAATACCTTAGCAAGATCGACGACATCTTCAGCGACACTATACATTTCATAAAGATCAATAAAGATCCTACGGAAGCATTCAAGATAAAGTCAACAAATTGATAACTAAGAATAATTCTGTCAGCACCGCCATCAAATATGGAAAGCTCTCTGAAGCTGACATAATTATTCTGTCAAATTTCCAGGACCTGGAAATAAGAACATTTCCTTGAAAGTGGAAAACAATGGTTCACTGTAACATTAGGGTTGCCAGATAGTTTACGGGTTTATGGCCAAATGAATGGATAAATAAATGATAATGTATTTAAATACTGGCCAGCACTGTATATATATAATATATATATATATATATATATATATATATATATATATATATATATATATATATATATATATATATATATATATATTTATAAATTGGCCATAAACCCGTAAATCCATCTAAATAAACCCGTAAATCCATTGCCATCTGGCAAACCTGATAATACAGTGAACCATTGTTTCCACTTTCAAGGAAATGTTCTTATTTCCAGGTCCTGGAAATTTAGGCCTGAGAAGGAAATTTCTAAGGAAAAGCAAAATCTAAGGAAATCCTAAGGAAATGAAGTTTTTTTCGGACATTTCTAGAGATATGTAGATTAATTTAAATAGCCAGGTGAGCTGAAAATACACATATGATTTGCCTTTGACAAAATGTCCAAAGAACAAATTATCGGTGCTAATTTCTTATCATATTCATATCTACAGCATCTACCGCAGCAAAGATAATGGGGAATGGGGAGGAGGGAGGTGGAGCAAATGTGGTGCATGGGTGGTGGGTAGCGACGGCCTGGTGGGAGCCGGGGGACAGGTGGGTAGAGTTCTAACTACAAGTTCAGTTCCTGTCCTGCTGTCTGATAAACACCGTTAGGGTGTCTGGGATTCTGTTCTCATCAGTCACTAGTATTATGTGCTTCCTCCAGCCATTTCTATAGTGTGCCATTTATATAGTGTAATTTGTGTGATAGCCACATTTTGTGAAATAGGCATTTTTATAGTGTATTTAGCTCCAAGAATTTCAGTGTGGAAAGTGTGTCCAAACTTTTATGATAATAATGCCTCTGGAGATTTTATAATAAAATAAGTGAATACTTTCGAAAATTGATGATTTCATTCATGGCATTAAAATGCGTGTGTATTAAAATGTATGTACAAGCGTTACGCGTCACTTTTAGATTTACGATAGCGCTGCGTTGGATACAAAGATCAGGGAGCTTCCCGATTTTTTAGTGCATGCACTAACTTTTCGTGGTCTCGGCCGAGTGCGTCACGAGCGTCATGGTCAGTCACGATAGACCATAATCAGGACCATGACGGCGTTACTCAATGCATTGTTGGCGCTATCATGGTTCGATTATGGAATGTGTGAAAGGTTTAACGCTCCAACCCTTCATCCTCGCCTTCCTTCTTCCTCTCATCTTCCTATTTCATCTTCAATTCCATCAAGACTTCCTCCCTTATTTTTTTCTTATTTACGAATCTCCTTATCTGGACCATACACTCCATCTCTCTTTCTCATTTAGTTTTCTCTGACCTTCATTTTTCATTATGCTCTTTCCTTTAGGCTCCTATTGGGGTATTCTCAAATAGATCATAGCTAAGATCGTATGCTCATAGTGAGACAAAATGGCGCTTTTTAGTCATAGCTGGCTGGCAAGTATCATGAATTTGGGGGTATGTATTATAAACCGCGCGGGAGGCAAGAATCATCGGGATAATAGTTCACAGTGTTCTACCCAGGCTATGATAAACGGTCCCGCGACTATGATAAACAACGTTCCTACATACAGTTAACACGGCCGAACCACACCAACAGCCTCACCGAGGGAACATTCGCCCACGTAGGGACATCTTGAGTGAGCTGAGTTATTCACACCTGATTAGGTAATACCATGTATTAGACCGTGCGAGGATAATGTTAGTTACCAACTGTGTACGGACAGCCTTTGGAGCAAAAATCTCGCCATCTGCCAACTCTGTCCCGTGTTTGCACATACATTGCTTGGCATTGCAATTGAAACCCAATCAGGAATACGATAGTGTTCGGGATAATAGTTCCGGTGAATGTGTTTGGTATTGTAGGTCGCCTCGAGCTTGCGAATAATGTAAGGCTTACAAATCCGTGCGATAAGTATAATTATAATATTATTTAGAATTAATATACTCAATTCCGTCATTACCCATTCCCGTTATAATCTCTTGTTATTTATAACTTCAAAAAAACTACTATTTGCATTGGTAATGCTGTTTTCAAAAGTAAAAAGTGGTAAGAAAAGATTGCACGATGTCTGAGCGGTTGGCTATGCTGGTAAAACATGGCAACGCCATGATGGAGCACGGCAACAACATCCTGCCTGACTCCTAACCGTCCCCATACAGACATAACACCGTTTTATCAATCACTTTACCAGCCATAAAGGAAGAGGTTAGTAAACGTGAGTGTAACACGTGTATAAAGGTAATTAATGTCATTTTTTTTACTCAACCGGGGTCAACCCCACGGCCAGGGAGTGTGTTTGGAGGCGGAGCCTCGTAACGTCAGTACATACCATCTATGCAAACATGTTACACTGTATTTTTTCTTTCATCAAGCTATTTCAGTTAAATGAATTATTTCAGTCATTTCATAAATTGCACTACAATTATGTATTATTGTGAAGATATTGATGAAATTACTTGCAGGTTTTGTTAATACGAAGACAAGCTTCGGGCGGGCGGGTTGGACCGCCCGATGAATGACTTGCAGTTTTTAGCAATAATCTGGTCATCCTCACTGGAAAACTGGGACTTGCAATTCTAACACCAGCTGTAACACGATGTCGAAGCCCATCTGAATCAATTAGCAATATGGCTGATAAAGTCATCAACGGTATCTTATTTATTCCAGTAATAAAAACACGCCAATAATATATTCATCTTATGTATTCTAGGAATCCCTAGATGTGGGATTCCTAGAGAATGATGTGGAACATCATCTCTCCTCCTCTAAACCTCATATTTTTTCCTCACCGAAACCCAGTTGTCTGTGAGCACTGACAGCAGTCCCTTTTCTGTCTCCTCTTACTGTCTCTATTCTCACTTTCAATCCAAAGCTGGCTGTTCCGTATATGTGAGCAACGACATCACTTGCTCTCGTGCCTACGGTCTTGGATATTCCAATTTTCTAACATCTGGCTTCGACTTCAATGTCACTCTCTTACTAAATTTATCTGTGCTGTATATCTCTCACCTAACTCCTCGGACTATGTAAAATTCTCGACTATTTAACATCAAAAGTTGAGCACATCTTATCTTATTTTCCTTTAGCAGAAATTTCCATTATTAGGATTTCAATGTTCACCACCAGCATTGGCTATCATCTTCTTTCACTGACCTAGGTGAACAAGCCTACAACTTTTCTATCTCCAAGACCTTGTACAGCGGTGCAGCACCCTATCCAGATTCCTGACCGCTTTGGAGACACGCCCAACATTCTTGATCTTTTCCTAACTACTAACCTTCTGCTTATCTGTGAAACTATTCTTCCGTTGGGTTCCTCCGATCACAATCTTATTTTTATAACCTGTCCTATCACTCCGGCGCCGCCTCAAGACCCACCGAAGCGGAGGTGCTTCTGGCATTTCAACTCAGTTAAGTGGGAAGACCTAAGGCAGTACTACTCTAATTTTCCATGGAATGATTACTGCTTGCATGTCAGAGACCCATCTCTTTCTGCAGATCGCATAATTGAGGTCATAGTCTCTGGTATGAAGGCGTACATTCCACACATTTTCTCTAATAATAAAGCCCATCAACCTTGGTTTAAGTCTGCTTGTTCTCATGCTGTCCAAGATAGCAAGGCGGTTCACATACAGTACCATAACCATACATCTCCTGAAACTCATGCCCTTTATATTTCTGCCCGTAATCATGCCAAATCTTTACTTCAACTTACCGTTGTTCAACCACTCCTTCATTGATAAAAAATGTCAAAATCTTTCTCAATTGAATTCCTCTCGTGACTTCTGGCATCTAGCTAATAACATCTCTAACAATTTTTCTTCTACATCTTCCAACCTATGCTTCACCCAGATGGCTCCACAGTTAGTCTCATCTATTTCTGATGCTGAACTCTTCGCTCAAACCTTTGCTGAAAATTCCACTCAGGTTGATGAAAGGCTTGTTCCACCTTCCCTTCCACCCTTTGACTATATTATGCCTGTTATTAAGACCCCTCGTAATGATGTTTTCTTTGCCCTTTCTGGCCTAGATCCTCGGAAGGCTTACGGTCCTGACGGAGTCCCTCCTATATGTTCTAAGAAACTGTGCTTCTGTGCTTGCACCCTGCCTGGTCAAACCTTTCCGTCGTTGTCTATTTGCGTCCACCTTTCCTTCTTGCTGAAGTTTGCTCATATCCAACCTGTTCCTAAGAAGGGTGACCGTTTTAATCCTTCAAAACTACCGTTCTATAGCTTTGACGTCCTACCATTCTAAAGCTTTTGAATCTAAACTTAATAAGAAGATTATATCTGCTCACAATCTTCTATCTGATCGTCAGTGCGGGTTTCCACAAAGGGCGATCTGCTGGCGATCTCTAGCTTTCCTACTGAATCTTGGTCATCCTCCTTTAGAGATTTCAGTGAAACTTTTGCTGCTGCCCTTAACATATCAAAAGCTTTTGATAGAGTCTGGCACAAATCTTTAATTTCCAAACTATTTCAAACAAACAAATTTCCAAACATTGGGCTTATATCCTTCTCTCTGTACCTTCATCTTAAGTTCCTTTCAAACCGTTCTATTGCAGCTACTGTAGACGGACATTGTCTTCTCATAAATCTAACAATGGTGGTGTTCCCTGGGTTCTGTCCTATCACCCACTCTCTTTCTAATATGCATTAATGATCTCCTAAGTCTAACTCAAAGCCCTATGACAGGGCTTACCTACGCTTATGATTCTACCCAGCATTTTTCAACGTCGTTTATTAGACGTCAACTCAGCAGGAACTGAGTGATTCATGGAGAGATGCCACCGACCGCCTAACTTCTGATCTTTCTATATTTCTGATTGGGGCAAAGCAAACCTTGTTTTGTTTAATTAATACCTCAAAACCCAATTCTTCACCTATCTACTCGACAAAACCTACCAGATAAACTATCCCCTCTTCTTCAATGACACTTAACTATCTTATTCTTCTACAATGAGCATTCTTGGGCTATCCTTTACTAAAAATCAGAACTGGAAATCTCATATGTCATCTCTTGCTAAAACAACTTCTAGGAAGTTTGGTGTCCTGTGGCGTCTGCATCCATTTTTTCTCCCTCTAGTAGCTTGCTCGCTATAGGGGCTTTATCCGCCCATGTATGGGTATGTCTCACATGTTTGGGGAGGATCCACTCATACAGCTCTCCTAAACAGGGTTGAGTCAAAAGCTTTTCTTTTCATCAACTCCCCTCCTCTGACTGACTGTCTTCAATCTTTAAATCACCGCCGCAATATTTAGTTTTTGTTTTTTTACATCACAAAGGACTGGCCAAGGGCACAACAAAAAGAGGTAACACAAAGCCCGCTTAGTTGCCAGTCCCTATAAAGAGACAGTAAGTGAATAAAAAAAAGGGGGCTGGGCCAGTTTAGTTCAGGAGGTGTCTTGTCACTCTCCTCTTGAAAAGATTTACGCCCATGTATGGAGTATGTCTCACATGTTTGGGGAGGATCCCCTCATACAGCTCTCCTAAACAGGGTTTGAGTCAAAAGCTTTTCGTCTCATCAACTCCCTCCTCCTACTTACTGTCTTCAATCTTTAAATCACCGCCGCAATGTTGCTTCTCTTGCTATCTTCTACCATTATTTCATGCTCACTGCTCTTCTGAATTTGCTAACTGCATGCCTCCCCCCTCCCTCGCCTCGCTACACAAGACTTTCTACTCATTCTCATCCCTATTATGTCCATCTTCCTAATGCAAGAGTTAATCAGTATCTTTACTCCTTCATCCCTTTCACCGATAAACTCTTGAATTCTCTTCCTGTTTCTATTTTTCCACCTTCCTACGACTTAAATTTGTTCAAGATAAGAGTGACAAGACACCTCCCCGAACTAAATTGGCACACCCTCCTTTTCTTTATTATATTACTGTCTTCTTTATAGGGACTGGCAACTAAGCGGGCTTTGTGTTACCTCTTTTTTTGTGCCCTTGGTCAGTCCTTTGTGTTGTAAAAAAAAAAAAAAAAAATCCGGAATGGATTACTACATTACTCTTTGAGTCTCTGTGAGTGTGAGTACTGCCCCTTAACATCTTATTGATATGAAAAAGATGTCTAGATTCATAAAACGTGGTCAAAATATAAATTTACTGATTAAGTTACCATTTTAAGGAATAAAAATAACTAACATGTTTAGCACAGTGACACGTAGAACAATGTAGTAATTCATTCCGGAAAATAAGGCATACATATGTACTGTTGAGAACACATTGTGTAAACCTCGTCAATAGGATGCCAATGCCGATTATTTTGCTCTAAAAGCTGTCCTTACAAAGTTGGTGACGAACAATATGCCTGCTCGATCTAAACGGTTTTTTCCTAATCAACTCGGGCTCCCTCAGTTCACTCAACACGTCCCTACGTGGGCTAATATTCCTTCACTGAGGCTGTTTTTGTGTCTCGGCCATGTTGACTGTAGAAACGTATATCATAGGCATCTTAGCCGAAGGACCATATAATATTTACAATCGGGCTAGAACACTGAACCCAGTCCTTGCCTCCCGCGTGGTTTATGATACCCACCTCCCAATTTATGATACTTGCCAGCCAGTTATGGCTTAAATGCGCCATTTTGGGCTTGATATGATATACGTTTTTAACAATGATCGCATTGAGAAAATGTTCTCTAAATTATTGTTTAAACTTCATCTCTGAACGCAGGTTAAACTTTCCCCGTTTCTTTCCATTTTTTCCTTCTCCTCCTCAGTTTTCTTTCCCTCATCAACGTCTGTCACTCAGTCTCTAATGTGTTGCCTCAATTTCTTCCTACCTTGTGCTTTCCATATTCTGCTGCTCTAGTTCTTTTCTTAAAGACCTTCCCCTATTCTTTCCTAGTGTTTCGCTTCGCTTCGTATCTCGCTTTTCACCAACGTTTCTCCTTTGTTTACATTGTATTTCCTCCATCGTAATCATTGTCATCATTGTCCAGGCCCTTTCCTCTTGTTTTCCTGTGAGCTACTCTTATCGCCCTCTTAGATTATCTTTACTCTTGATAAATACAACTCAGGCATAAGCAGCCAGCTGGTGTGTGTGTGTGTGTGTGTGTGTGTGTTGTGTGTGTGTGTGTGTGTGTGTGTGTGTGTGTGTGTGTGCGTGTGTGTGTTTTGGTGTGTGTGTGTGTGTGTGTGTGTGTGTGTACGCGTGAATGCCCGTGTGTTTGCCGCCACCACCATCACCGTAACCATAATGACCAGTTCATTTCAACCTTTACTTCATTGCCGCATAAATATCAACAATGTCGTAAAGTGTGAGGCTTTAACCGTAAGCACTGCCTGTTGTCGATTATCTTTAACATGTCCTTGCGAGGGACATGAGAGGAGTTAGGGGAGAGAGGTCTTAATCATATACGTTTTTTTCTCATATATTCATTTTTTTCTTCTTTTAGTAAATTTGTAACTCACTTAAGCAAAGAACACAATTATATTTCCATTGCCGGGAGGATCAACGCGAATAATGTTTAGATGTGCTCTTTATAGAAGGCACACTTTTACACTTGCAATATTTTCAATAAGTTTAGATATTTCTTTTCTTTTAATCATTTTTATGTGTCAATATAAGTGCAACGATTTACTGTTAACATTCCATCAAAAGGCACACCAACAAAAGGGCATCTGCGAGCTATTTTGGCGGTAAGCTTTGGGGAAAAAGTCACAGTGGGGATCAAAATTATAATAATACTTATGATAATAATGAATATTTTATTTTAAACCCGAAGGCAAAAGGAAAAAAAAAGAAAACAACAACATAGTATACATACATGAAGAAGTTAACTTAGTAAGAACTAGGGCAAATAAAATATAACATATACATGTGGGCAATATGTACAATAATGAAAATACGAGTATACGTATATGTACACCTGGTATACCTACATTATGTACAAACAACAGGCCTAGCCACCGCTGTTGTATAGGTCCACATACATAGGCCGAGCTTTGCCTGACGGAGGTGATGGAGTTTTCAGAGAGCTTCACCCTACCCCTTAAGCTAAACGCGGAGTGTCGACGGATCACATCCAGATTGTTCACCCCATTCCTAGCGCGGGCCCAGGGACGAGCTGGGCCATCTGGGCAACCCCAGTAGCCTCATACGGATGTCATTGTGACAAACCTTAAAGTAATCGTCCAGACCATTTCATCATTCCTGATTTTAGTAGGTAGAGTATAGCCATTATCGAGTGTTCGCTAAGATTATCGCTAATACAAATACACGCAAACCTAGGCAATAAATTGAAGAATTTTTGGGTGTTTCTGATTTTTTTGGCGATATGGTATACAGTACACATGCATCCTTTATGGTGCAGCAGGAAAGCTGTGCCTTTCCAGAGAGCTTAGCACCCATTTCCGACCTATCGGCCACGATATATGTGTGGAGACGTTAGTCCAGGAGCCACGGGGTGTTTTCATGTTTGTGAGGGCCGCGAGATCACTCACCTGATTCTGATAGAGGACTACCTGGGCATTACCTACCTGGGCTACCTATGATTTAACGAGGGTAGCTCATCTGAAACTTGGCAATAATCTCATAAATCACGGATTTGTCAAAATTGTGCTTTCCGGAAATGACCTTCCGAATGACAGGTGAGCCTCCTTTCGATCGCCATAGCACCTAAACAAAGACACTTACGAAATGAAATTACGCTCAAAAGAAAGCTTAAATTATCCGCTACAAGATTTAGCAAAAGTGAAGTTGATTACACAATGAACATTTCAGTAGGATCGTAATACAAAGTTATATCAAAAAATTTTTAAAATCTAGGGTTGTAATACACAAAAATAAGTAATATATATGGAGTGACAAATCTCATTGTTTTTTAGTTAGTTTATTACACATTAGAAAAGTTTTTAAAACAACCAAAAACAGAATAATGTAGGTCCATGTGAACTTTTAGGGTCAAATTAAAAGAAATTATGAATTTACTAAAACCTGAGGTAAAAACCATTACACTTTCTCTTAAGTTTAGGACATGAGAAGTACAAACAGAAAAGTCTCGCTTATCTTAGCTTCCTTTTTGAAGGAAAAGTAGGTTTTTAAGGGCAGTAGTGATGAATAAGGATGGTCTTGGTGACCAAATTGGAAAAATGTTATGTCCCCTCTCTTAAATACATAAGGAGAATCAAACTTGATTCTACATTGAGAACTGAATGAATAAATCTTACAATAGTTTGTTTGTTTGTTTGTTTGTTCCTAACAGTAAAAGGATGTAAAATAAATTTGGGAAAATTGTTCCATTTTTATGCAAATGATGAGTCCAATTTTCACGAGGCGTGTGGGCTGGGGTCACTTAGTACATAATCATCCAGCACCTATCTTTTATCTAACTAACTGAATTATTACATTCTTTGTCAGAACCTTGGCAGCTGAAGTACTGACAACAAATTAGCTGATATTGTCTACAAACACATCGCTTAGTGACACAGGACGTGCACTTACATGGCATTGGGAAGTCATCTCGCAGTAAGCCCTGACATCGTTACGGCTCAAGGGTGCCACCAGCCGCGCTGTAGACAAAATTCCTTGGATCAAGGTACACTTTCTCCCTATACTTTAATACACAACATATTCTCCCTACACACATACACAACACAACTACACTAGTTGTGTTGGCTACCACCAACTACACATGACAGTGTAGTTGCATGTACGTCCTGCAAAATGCCCTGAAATATGACCCTTGATAGAACGACTGCTGGGGGGTAGGTCAAGGAGTCTTTTTACTGTGTTGGAAGAGGTGATATCTTAGCTCATCCATTGTTTTGCATTGTGTTTCCAGACTTGTACACATTAACTAGAAACTCTTCTATCAATGGAAAAATCAATCTCATTTTGGTGCTTCCGAAGTTTTGGAGGTAGTGACACGGATTGGCTTTCATTCCAGCAGCTTCACGCCACTGGGTTAAGGACAGTGGATGCTGATCCTCCCATTGACAAAGCCGCACTCCCACTTGAGGAATTCAGAGAGGCTGTAGCAAAGTTGAGGGGTTGAAAGGCAGTTTTGGTGTTTGTAATATCAGTGCGCAGCTGCTCAAAGCTGAGGGTGGATCATGATCCGCGGGTTGCATGCTATCTTGACTGTCGTGTGGCAATCAGGTAACATTCCTACTGACTGGAAAAAGGGGGGTGGTCGTCCCTTTCAGGGAAGGAAAAGGGGACCGTCAGGACTGCAACATTTCTGCGGTATTACACTGCTAAGCGTGCCAGGAAAGATGCTTGCCCATCTATTCCTAACACGGATCCGCAGTCATCTGCTGAAACAGCAGAGACCTGATCAGTCTGGGTTCACGCCTGGTAAGTCAACAACGGACCGTATCCTAGCGCTTCGGGTCTTGGTGGAACGCCGACGTGAGTTTCGACAGGGGATGCTTGCAGCCTATGTTGATCTCAAGAAGGCGTTTGACACAGTACCTACATTTGGAGGCACTCTGTGGTCTTCTGAGGCTTCGCAGGAATCATGCAAGGACTTTTGGTCTGCCGACATGCCTGTAATCCGGACTGAGAGTGCTGTGAAGTGTGGGGGAGGTGTATCCAGCTTTTTTTCCTGTGAACACAGGAGTGAGTCAAGATTGCAGCCTTGCCCATCACTTTTCAACCCCTGTATGGACTGGGTATTGGGATGAGTTGTGAACCAAAGTGATTGTTAAGTATCTGTCAGCTATACCAAGATGATGCGACGTGAGACGTCTATACCACGTGAGACGTGGGTCTTGGTTTTGCCCATGATGCATTATCTTTACTGAGTTGCTGGAGGTACTGGTGATGGCTCTTGAGGCGCTGCATGAGGAGGCAAATCCTTTTGGACTTGCGGTCACCTGTCCAAGACCAAGATTCAGGCGTTTGGAGGCTTATTAGATGAACATGTAAAGTATGTTGATGCTTGCGGCGAACAACATTAAATCATTGAGGAAAGGTTACATACCTTGCAGTCAAGTGCATTCAAATGCAGTATTGGCAGTAAAAAATGACAGAAGGGCACGTCAACAAGTCTTACGGCAGATTGGCATAGCCCACGAAGTTATGGATTCGCTCAACACGAGTACTTAACGTTGTCGGAATCTGTGTTGAAGGACACAGATACGGTCTTAAAGTTGCTTCTGATCCCTGTCCTACTCTAAGGATAAGGCACTGACACTAAATAGCGACTTGAAGATGCGAATCGATGCCTTTGGTAATAGGTGTTTTCTCAGAATCATGGGGTATCGCCGGATGACGTGTCAAATCAGCGATTGCACCGTGAGACTGAATCGAGGCCTACTACCTGCATAGTCCGTCAGCGCCAACCTCGGCTATATGTGCTTGTGGCACGTTACCCTGAAACCGATCGTTCCCACATGGTTATATATGTACATAAGTAGACAATCCGGGGATGATGAGGCCAAGGGGGTGACCACAAGGCTTGTGGCTGTTGAAATTTATGGCTTCTTCTGAGAGTTACTTGGTATGAGAAGATAGACTCGGGGACTAGCACGGGGACTCGCGCGTGATGTCCCTGGAGTGTCGTCGTACGGTGTACGAGGCGACGCGGCACTCGGCGTATGCCCTTACTGATTGATTGGTGACATATGCGAGTTTACAACTCAGATATATCTCACCTGAACCACAGCTATGGGCCCAGGAATAAAAGGACATAACGCAAGGCATACGCGGCAAATGTATTCGTACTTGATTACTCGAAGTACACAGACACATACAACACACACAAACAACAAACACACATACACGCTACACATATACACACACACACACACACACATATATATATATATCATTAAAAGTGATAGCTAGTTCAGCGTTTATTAACTTTTTCAAGATATTTTCTCTTTGTCTTAAGAATGTCTTATTATCCTTAGTGATCAAATTTATGACTTCGCCGTAGCTGGTCATTTTGCTGTATCGCGATTTCAGGTTATGGACCTTCTTCAGCAGCGTGCAGAAATGTTTTTCTCCTCAGATGTAGAGGTGAGCATGACTTTGGTACAGTGTGAACCGCTACTTAAGGAAAAGTCTGGCGGCCTCGCGTGTGAGGGGCGACGCTCATTGGTGGATGACTTCTGCTCCTTCTTGCTCTGCGTCTCTTTGGATATCGCTACCCTTTTTTCTTTTCATGCTTGGGAGAGCTTGTAGGTCGTATGCTTGTACTTTAATGCCTGGATTGATATCTTTGCTGTACATGCTTCTAAAATTGGAAGTCGCCGTACATCTGCGCACATGTCGACCATTTATGTATGTTTTTGTTTGCCATTCTGACTCCATACACACCCAATACCTACAGCCTTCAATCAGCATCAGAGTTTCTCGACATACTCAGACCCACAGCGCCAGAGGTGCAATCGCTTCGCTTGATGTCGAGTCTCTCATTACAAACGTATCCGTGGTTCGAACAATCACTATATTATCGACCGTGTGTATCACAATGACTCCAGCCCCCACTTGACATTCCGGAACCTGTGCTACGCGACTCCTCGAATGATGTACTAATGAAACACCTTTCACCTCTCTCCGAAGGAACAAATACCGGCAGATAGAAAGTGTCACCATGGCTCGCCCTTAGGGGTATTGCTGGCAAACTTCTTCATGGGCTGCATAGAAGAAGAGGATTTAAGAAAATAAACAAGCTCGACATATATTGTCGCTACATCGATGACATTTTCATCAAAATGAAGAGTCACTACGAAGCGAAGAGCTGAAGCTCTGCCTACAAGATACATCAGCCTCACCTTCATCATAGAAAGCAGCTCAGACAAAATCAATACCGTTTCTGTACGTCCTCGTAACGCAACAAGAAGAATCTTTCAATACAAATGTCTACGTGAAGCCAACGAACCCCGGACACTGCCTCAACGGAGAAAGTGAATTCCCGCAGCGATATAAGGACTCGACCTTCGGCGCTTATATTAGAAGAGCTCTTACACACTGTAGTACGTGGCAACTCGTGCAACGGGCTTTCTTCCCCGTCGCTTACCAGGAAGAAAAATAATATATATCACAAATCGTCAACCGTAATGTGAAACCTACAGACCCAGAGAGATTAATACAACTAACAAATATATTACAAGAACAAGAAAACCAGCAACCTCCTTCTTGGAAACAGCCCAAGCCAGACGAGAGAGACATCCAGAAGTCCCATGTTGTTTATAGGATCACGTGCAACACGAAAAACTGCGAAGTCCTCCCCTCCTCCTAAATCGGCATGACGACACGCGGCTGTCTCGACATTTACTTGCCACTAACTGCTGTGAGCCCCCAAAAAGTCCCCTGCTAGAGAAAACACGGCATCACCATCACAAACACTTTATAAGAAAAATACGAAATGGTCGGACATGTGCCCAGATGTACGGCGACTTCCAATTTTTAGAAGCACTGTACATAAAATATATTAATCCCCAAGCTTAACGTACAAGCATTACGACCTACAAGCTACCTAAGCATGAGCATAATTAAAAAGGTAGGCGATATCCCAACCCACAGAGACGCAAAGCAAGGAGGAAACAGAAGTCATCAACCAATGAGCCTGTTTGCCCCAATCACACGCGAGGCTGCCAGACTTCTCCTTTAAGTAGACGGCTCACACTGCACCCAAAATCATCACTTCTCGCCTGGCAGCCAAACTGACCAGACGTGCCTTGCTTTCGTCCACCTCACGCACCAACAGCTCTTCCCGCGCAGGCACGCTTTGTTTACATCCTGCTGGATATCTGACGGTGACTAAGGCGTCTGTTGTGCTTTATGCACACAGCTGTTGTGTTGCTATGTGCTGAGGGGTTGTGTTGGGTCGTTTGTTCGGGTTGGTTGTCGGGTCGTTTGTCGGGTTGATGGTTAGGTCATTTGTCGGTTGTTAGGCCTACCTTAAAGGGTAGTTAATTCATTTTCGTCACAACGTAACTCCCGCACGAAACCGAAACACCCCGATCCTGGCGCAGGCCAGGGTACACAAGGGGGGCCATTAGAAGGGTTGGTGATAGGAAAGCCCAGGGGTGAGGCAACAACTGTTAGGGTTAGCGTAAGTCCCTCCGAGGGCAGCTGTTGCCTGTGTCATCCGGACGCCTTTCAGGAGGCGGGAGCGCGCTACGGCACAGCTGTGACGGCTAGCGTAGGTGTGGTCTTGACTCTCGCGAAGTCTTGTGCTTTTAGGATTTATTTTATTTAAATTTTTTATTTTTTGTTTTATAATAGTTTGGTGTATGACACCTCATTCTCAACTTACGGAATGAACCACCAGCGCGAGTTAAAAATAAATACGCCAACACCTCCACCTCGCTCTAAAACCAAGCTATTGGAGATCTCTCCAAGAAATTGGTCTATGCAACTAGATCAATCATGTAAACGATGGCCATATAGTTCGACACGCACGGACGATGATCTAGATAAAAACTTTCAAGGACAGTGCAAAGAAGACCTCATCGGAGCAACTATGACCCGTATATAACACCAGAATTTAGGGCGAAAGAACAGGGCTCGTCTTAATGTGGATGACCAACATAGATAACAATACTGAAGAAGAATAAAAGAGAACTCGCTGCCAAAATAGCTGTGAACTGAGGGAATAGACCAATGTTCAAATTCCCAAAAAGAACATGATTAAATATGCTTCAACCAAACCAAATCAGCACTACCAAAGCACAGAAGAAGTCTGTAGGACATTTAATGAGCATCTCACACATTCAATTAAAAAAGAAGTATTATTCTATCACATACATGTATGAGAATGCTACCAGCTAGGACGGCCACTTCACCAAACCATGCCCAAAGGACAAAAATTATAAAATATGTTCAGAATGCAGTAGCACGGAAACATAACTGGAGGGACGCATAAGCTGAAAACAAAACTGCTGCATTAACTGCGGGAGTACACAGGACCCTCAGGCCTACAAAATGTCCGGAGCAAAGGAAAATTAGAAGAGGAGAAAATCGAAAGGACCCAAAGAAAGAAGGCACTAAAACATTTTAAGCCAGCACACAGCAATAATATTAACCAGCCAAAATAGACATCAGTTTTAGGCAAAGGACACGGCAGCTACATCCTGACCTGCATGATGCATGCCCATTAATGAACATGTAACCCTGGTACATATAATAAAGAAATCAATGATAATTTCAAAATGAAACATCTTCCAGTATAAAATTTACCTGTAAATCCCCCTTCTGTGACATCGTACATGCAACCAAAAGAAAGCTCCGTGGGTAGACAGAAGGAGGATGTAAACAGAGGAAAGACAGAGGAGCAGGAGGCAGAAGAAGATTAATATGACCAAGGAAAAACCAGTACCAGAGATGCCACCGCTGGAAGCAGAGTAAGCGGGATAGAACTAGGCCTAGAGATAATCACCAGTAAAAGCGAAGGTTGGCCGCACGTACCTTTAAAAGGGACATTCGTTGATGAAGGAATAGAGGAGAAGAATACAAAATGGAGTTGTCAGCACAAAATATACAGAAGACAAATACTACCACTAAATAAAAACTTGATGAACTAGACCTAAAAAATTGTGGCGCATTGCAGAGACCGGTTTTCAAGAAAATAAGGGTGGATTCAGAAGGAAGAACTCCTCCACAAGACCAAAGGACAAGGATCAGAAAGTTCTAAATAAAAATCATAATGGCACTCACACCTCTCAATAACACAAGTATGCGTGGATAACATAAAAAATAGCTACTAACACAAACGTATCCCAACTGCGTACAAACAGAACACTTTTCTACTCTAACATTTACAGAGTTTCTTCAATCCGACATTTATCTTAAAATAGTCACGGACTAAAATTCAGATACGGTTCTCTTAAATTTCTTTGGCTACACAACACATACAATCAAATCAAACACGAATTACACGACGGAAGCGCCTAATCTAGCATTAAATCAAACACAAACACAAGAAATACAGATGCTTTTTTATCCGATTATATTGAAATAACTATAGAAACTAACACAGGACAATCTCAATCGCAAAACAACATAACTCCCACAGCAGAAGACCTTACTCCCAATACATGTGGACTTCACAGAGTTGGAATCAAACACTACACCCAAACCTACATTCCTCTAGGAGATCTTAACGCTAAAACATATATTCCTAGGGGATTCCACAATCAAAAACTTCAGGGAAAGGGATAAAATTATTAACAGACAGCAATAAATAATTCCATTTAGGTTTCCCAACTTTCCCACTTTTTTTGGCCAAACACTCATCGACACCTGATATCTACTTAACAAATAATAAAGTTGACCACAACTCAAATAATAGAAGCTGGACGCAGCACGTTATCAGGAACCACATACCAAAATATTTACCATCACGCCCCTCAAGCAATAAGATACCCAACCCATGTTAAGAACAAACCTTGGAAATGTCTTCTTTCTTGATTGGGAGCTTTCAACCAAAATATCAAAGAAAATATACAAAGTAGCAAGTACCAAACAAATGAAGCTAATTACAAGAGGAGATTGATGCATCAATAACAAATTGGTACAATATAATTTCTAAAAGCTATGGAGACATACATACCTAAAACAAAATTAAGATTAGGTTCATAAAAACAATACTCAGCAATAAAATCAAGCACTTACAATGGGGTCTTAAAAACCTAAGAGGATGAAGCTTGAGATGCGTGCGTTGGAAGTATGTGAACTATATAATTACAAACTACTCACACAAGGAAAAATCTAAGAGAAGAATGCAAAAAGAAAAGTATACTAATAAACTGGAAAACGAAAATAAATGACTTAAAACCTTATATAAACCCCAAAAGATTTCTGGAAAATGTAAAAAAATGAGAGGACAATAAAAGGGGGCGGACACCTCACCATACATATACATAATAATAAAAAGCTTCTACACGGAGGAGGAGAAGGAGGAAGTATTTAGGAAGATCTGGGAAAACGGTACGTTTTATATCAGTCCCGAAGAAAACAGGAAATTCGACCCAAATAATGAAGCTATAGTAGATAATTACATAGCAGATAAGTGCGGAACCTGCAAGCAAGATATGACAAGGTGATATAAACTAGACTTGACGACTCGAATATATTACTGCCAAGATAACAACGCAAGAAATATTATAATATCATAAAACAACTAAAACCAACCACACTGGTCATAGCACAAATAAATAAAAACAATATGTTAAAACATGCCAGAGGACGCCAATTCACAAATATAAACAGCAATTTAAATTTCCTCATTATCATTTTTTAGGGATTCCTAACAAATTCAAACATGCAAAATAACAATTATACCTAAA
This sequence comes from Chionoecetes opilio, assembly GCA_016584305.1. NCBI lineage: Eukaryota > Metazoa > Arthropoda > Malacostraca > Decapoda > Majidae > Chionoecetes > Chionoecetes opilio. The sequence continues at coordinate 24,621 of JACEEZ010022454.1, read as the reverse complement.
GCAAAATAAGACAAGTACAGATCCAAATCAATATCAGACCATTCATTACTGAGTCCCAGGGAAAATTTATGAAAAAATAATTAACAAAAAGACTTAGTAAATACTAGAAACTAACATCATTCTCCCGGAAAAACAAGCCATGGTTTTAGGTATCTAGGGGTACAGACACTGCCTGGCGTGTGACAACAGAAATAAATAGCTGAAGCTCTAGCCAGAAACAACATGCTACTTAGTTTACGAGACGTATCAAAAGCCTTGATAAAGTTGCGCACAATGGCCTAAAATATAAGATACTAACAAAAGGATTGCCAGACATCATAAACAACTACTTTTGCACTTTTTTGGATAACAGAACAGCAAGCATAACTATAAAATAACTACAATTCCTCGTAATTAATTCAGTGATAGAAGTCCCCCGAGTGCCTACCAGGGCAGCTCCTCTTCAACGACCCTCTACTCACTCTAACACATCTATAATTCCAGCACCTTCAGTAGGTTAGTACTAATATTATATATGCCCCGATGACACACTCAAATTATTACAAAGCCTAATAAATCAAGAAGATTCATGGCTGCTAAGGTGGTAAGAGAAATAGAAAGAATCAACAATTATGAAATAAATGGCAAATCCAACGAACTCAACAAAATTTCAAAATTATCCCAATGGCAGATAAGAAAACAATACCATGATAAGTATAGATGGGAAACAGTCTAATCCTACTCCAGCGAAGGCAAATACTCGGACTAAATTTCAACAAGAAGAGGTATTTGAAATCATAGTAAAACTAACAAAAAATAAGGCAGGAGCAGCACTGTAACAACTTTAAAAAAGATTTGTACAGGATTACCTACTAATATAAAACTACATTTAATAAAAGCATGTATTCCTACCAATGCTGACAGATCCAACATTATACACTAAACACATATCCAAATAAGCTATGCTATCACTACAAAAAAGTTCAAAATAAATAGCCTTAAGTTTCGCCGATCGATGAAAATACCCATATGAAACAGAAACACAGCAGAAAACTGCACCAATTAGGGAAACTGGAAGCAATAAAAACACATACATTATATGACAGAGGTCAAAACACCAAAACACAGACTTATAATTAATTACAAGACTCATTATACATGGAAATAATTGCAAACAATACACAAACAGGGAACATGGGTTGGTTAGGAAAACCAATCATCAGCTAAATAAAAATTAAACCACACCCAATATACACAGATTGATAAGAAGGAATTATTAGCTAACTTTTCTACTTTATTTATTTACTTTATTATATATATAATATTTTTTTCTACTTTTGTCTTCTTTTTTTTTTTTATTAGATGTGATCTGTCTTTTGGACAGTCTGAATTAAGAATAAATTAAAGGGAGCATTAATCTGATAATAATTAATATATATCAATTGATAAAGATGAAATACAAACTAAGAGGAGCGACTAACAAAAAATAATGGTTATAAAAACATATAGCCCAAGGCGGTTAGGCCGCCTCTATCCAATCTTCGACTTTCCTTCATACTTTCATTCACTTATCTTCTTCCTCTTGTAATCTTCTTTCACCCAACCTGTCTATCCCCCACTCCACTCCACTCCACTCCCAAATCATGCTCCCCTCTACATCTCTGAGGAGATAGGAAAGGAAAACACTTCGCCACGCGCTGATCCTGACGAAGGGTTAATGACCCGCAAATCGCGATAAGCAAAATGCACCAAAGCTACAGGCGATGTTCATAAACTTGATCACTAAAGAGAAAAGGACAAATCTTAACCCTTCACTGCGGATGGCACAATACGGTCTCTCAGCTATTAAGAGCTCACTGAGCTGGAACATATAGGTGTCTGTATTTAAACTCCACGATCAATGCGATTATGGGTAATATTCGCTGTGAATAGGGGTATGCACAATACTGTAAAGTGTTGCCATACAACTAACCGCTTTTCTGTTGCGAGTGAGTTAGTGATGACTAATAAGGTCAAGTGGTGCCCCCAGATAGACATGTGACGCTGCCCCCCCCCCCCTCCGCCTGTAATTCAAATGGCAGAGGCAAAATAGTCAAGATATGACATTATTATTACTTGATGGAATAAAACAGAAGCAGAATGGAATGAATGAATGAATGATGCATTTATATACCAAAATTAACTGTATTATGTTGAGTAGTAAAGTGTTTCATTGTGCGTCCGGCAGCACGGCCACGGGCCTGTATGCTGCACTCTGACGCAAAACTCCTCACTTAGTGGTAGCCTCCACAGACGGAAACATACATTTTCTGTATGGAATGAAGCATTCTATTCATAACAGCATTTAATATGATAAAGTAATTATTTTTATTTTCATACTGCCGGCCACAGCGGGGGTAGGCTATTATGTGGATTATCAGCATTGAAGGGGTGCTGATTGCACTGTCAAGTGTGGGGCAGGTGTAATCCAGCTTCTTTCTGTGAATACAGGAGTGAGGCAAGGGTGCGTGCGGCCCCATCACTTTTCAACGCTGTATGGATGGGTATTGGACAAGGTTGTAGATCAAAGTGATTGTGGCGCATCGTCGGCAACACCAAGATTCACTGATCCTAGTTTTTGCCGATGATGCAGTAATCTTTTCTGAGTCCGCTGGAGGCGGTGATGGCTCTCGAGGCGCTGCACGAGGAGGCAAGGACCTTGGGACTTGGGTCTCCTGGCTCAAGACCAAGCTATAGGTGTTTGGAGGACTTATAGATGAAGCAGTACAGTCTGTTCATGTCGTGTTGGCGAGGACATTGAAATTTGGAAAGTTTGCCATACCTTGGTAGCGCAGTCCAGAATGACGGCGGGTCGGTCACGTCAAGAAGTTTACGGCGGATTGGCATAGCCCCAACGGTTGTTATGGACTCGCTCAGTAGGAGTATTTGGCGTTGTCGGTACCGTGAAGAAGGAAAAAGTCGGATCTTCAAGTCGTTGCGATCCCTGTTGTACTCTATGGTTGTGAGAACATGACACTAATATAAGGACTTGTGTATGAGGACAATCAATGCCTTTGGTAATAAAGTGTCTTCGCAGACTCATGGGGTATCGCTTGGATGATTAAGTGGTCAACATCAACTGGATTGCACCGTGAGAGTGAATCGAGGCATATTACCTGCATAGTCCGTCAGCGCCAAAAACCTCGGCTAATTGGGCATTGGGGCACGCTACCCTGACCCGATCCTTCCCATCGGGTTGTATCCTGTAAGAGACAATCCGGCTTTGGAGGAGGCCAAGGGGGCGCACACAAGGCTCGTGGGTGGGGCAAGTTGATGTTTCTTGTCGAGAGTGCGTGGTAGGGGAAAGGCAGGCCTGCATGGGAACTCGCGCGTGGGGACCCCCGGAGTGCGTCGTAGGGTGGCGAGGCGACGCGCCCCCCGGCGGTATGTTCCTAATGCTGATTGATGATTGAAGGGTGAAGCGAAGAGAAAATATCCTTGAAAAGGTAATGAAACGCTGAAATCTAGTAATAAATACACTTTTAACGAGATCTGGATCAGAGAAAATCTCCTGCCCGCGTATATACTTAAATATATATATATTTATGTATATACGTATATATATATAATATATATCAATTATATATATATATATATAAAGTAATATATATATATATATAGATATATAATAGATTATATACAAATGATATTATATTAATATACAAAGGATAGAATATATATATATATATAGACATATCAGTAGATATAGAAATATATATATATATATATATATATATATATAATGTATATATGATATATATGTAGATACATATATCTATAAAGTATTAGAATGTATATATATATATATATATATATATATAGATATCTAGATAATATATATTATATATCTATATAGATAAATATCATATATAGGTATATATATGTGTAATACACAGTATTAGAAGAGACGTATATCTATCACTAGATGAGATATAGATATAATAGATATGATATATTATAGATATAGAGAATATATTGATGATATAGATATATATATATGTATCTACAATGAGATATATAATATAGATATATATGATATAATATATATATGATCATCAGTTTGCTTATAGATATATAGATATATATATATATAGAATTTGTTATGATATATATATATATCAATATATTTGTATATAGAATATATATATATATACTATATATAATATATTATATATAGTATATAATATATATATATATATAATATAGATAGGGATTATATATATATATTATATATGATTATATATACACTTTGTGTATATATATATGTATATAGATCTATCTATATATATATCGAATATATATATATAAATATATATATATATATAATATATATATATATATATATATATACAGATATATTATATAGATGAGATATATAGTATATATGTATATTATGTATATATATATATAAGATATATATATATATAGAATAATATACTATATATATATATATTATTTATATATAGATATATATATAATATATATATTATATATACACATATATATACGTATATATATATATTTATATATATATATATATATAATATTATATAATATTTATATATATATATATAATATATATACTTATATATATATATATATATATATATATATATATATATATATATACTATAATATCAATAAAATAAATAAATAAATTATTTGGGGGGGGTGGGGGGGGTTTGGGGGGGGGGTGTTGTGTTTCGGTTTTTTTTTTTGGGGGGGGCGGGCATAGCGCGGGGGGCGCGTCGACTCGAACAACGACGACGCCACTCCCGGGGGTCACCACGCTCGGGTCTTCCAATGCAGGGCTCCTGTCCCATAACAAGCAGCTCGGACGAAGAAGCATTCAACTTACCCCAGCCACAAGCTTGTGGGGCGCCCCTTGCCTACTCCACGTCTTATTGTCTCTTACATGAAACCACCCGATGGGAAGGTTGGTTTAAGGGGTAGCGTGCCACAGCAACATAATAGCTGAAGTTGACGCATGAGGACGGAGCAGGTAATAATAGGCCTCGATTCAGTATTACAGTTGCATCGGTGATTTGAAACGTAATCATCCCAGCGATCCTTGATTCTGCGAAAGTCCACTTCATTGACAAAAGGCATTGCATTGCGTCTCTTACAAGTGTTATTAGTGTCCATGTCTCACAATCATAGAGTAAGACAGGATTGTACAAGCGACTGAAGATTCGGATCTTTGGTCCTCCTGCACGGTACCGACAAACGCCAATACTCCTGCTGAGCGAGCCCCATACAACGGTGGGACTATGCCAACTAGTGGAAGACCTTCTTGAGGATGACCCCGCCGCATGATGGACTCGGTACCAAGGTGTACAAAAACTTGCAAGACTCAATGTCCTCGCCGCTAAGCATGTACAGACTGTAATGTTTCATCTAGTAAGCTCCAAACACCTGGAACCTTGTCTTAAGCCAAGAGACCTCAAGTCCCAAAGCCTCCTCGTGCAGCGCCTCGAGAGCATCACCAGGACCTCCAGCGACTCATAGAATAAATACAAAATAAAGAAAGCTACAGAGGCCGTGAGACGACACGAGTATATCCTGTTACTTAACATATCTTACCTATATCCACCTCTCCTCCCTATCCATGCATTTTCAGACTCCCTTTAAAGACCACAATTAGACTCGCATGACCACCTGACGACTGAGGTCCATTCCAATTTCCTTCACAACTCTATTAGTGAAAGCCAGTTTACTCCCATTTCCTTTATACATCTACGCTTTTCCAGCTTGAATCCGTTATTTCTTGTTCTACCAGCTTACTAGCGTAAGAACTTTTCCTACATTGCCTATATGTTAATCCCTTTATCCACTTAAAACTATTATCAGATCGGCCATTACTCTACGCCTCTCGAGTGAGTATAACCTCAGACCTTTACTTTGAACATCATGTAATAAAAATCCTAAACATGCTGCTCGATTTCTAGCACTCATTACATTGATCCGAGGACGGAGGTCGAGCTACCCGCACCCAGATCTTTCTCACCCTCTGATCTGTCAAGCGAATACATTGCGTATGGTTTACCTATTACCATGATTATCCTACCACATTAAATTACGCTACACTATCAATATTAAATTTCATCTGTCATGTTATTCTTAACCACTCATTTAATTTAACTTAAGTCTACTTGCAAAATAATTTACATCAATTGTGATCTAATAATCCTACTACCTTAGCATATCGCAAACTTGCTGAATCATACTAATCCCATTATCCAAGTGTGGATGTTAAATCAATATAGTAATGGAACCAAAACAGACCCTGTTGACTCACGTTACCTCCTCTCCATTCAGATGTAGAACCATTAATTAAGTAACGTATGGTTGCCATTACATAGGCCAAAAATATAACCAGCGAAAGAACTTCCCTTCTATTCCGTGAGCCTTAATTTTATTAAAAGGCTACCGGCGTGACACCTATAGAATGCGTTACTAAAGTCCAAGATATACTATATCAATGTATATCATAATCCTCAATCATTATCTGCTGTTTGCATAAACTTTTCCTATACAAAACATCCAATAAATTAGTGAGACATTGATTTACCTTGTGTGAACCAGGTTCGTGGAATCATTTACAACAATATGCTTTGCAAGATGCTCTCTAATGTTTTTTTGCAATAACCTATCCAATAAGTTACTTAACACTAAACGGGTCGATCATTTGACATTATCCTCTCTCCCTTTGAAATATGGGAAACTACATCTTCCTTCTCCACATTACGGCACTTCCCCTGTATCAATTCGATTCCTAAAAAATAGGCACTAACACCTCACTAACCAACCTATTTGCATCTTTTAATACTCTGGATAAACTTCATCTGGTTCTGGTGACTTAAAAGTCTTCATTCTAGTCTATACCTTCTTCTACCATTTCCCTAGTTATCACAATATCTTTGAGTTTCTCATAGTCCTCCCTCTAGACATATGTTCACTATCAGGTACCATTCTGTGTATCCTCTTAGTAAAAACATTAAGAAATAATAATTTAAAATTGTACACTAACCTCTGACGTGCTACCAATCTCCCCGATCATTTTAATTGGCCCCACTAATTCCCTAGTCTTTGTTTTATAAACCTGAAAAAATACATAGGTATTCGGTATTTGCCTGTCCAGGAACCTTAAATATCAAATTGTGCTTTGCTGCTCTGTGTTTATTTTTGCACTGTTTAGCCATATCGTTATAATGCTCTCTAATTTCACCTGCGCATCCTTAACTTGCTTCTACATTCCCTTATTACCCCTATGTTGTGTTTTAAAAACTCAGGTCAGTCATTGGGGCCCGTTTTCCTCGCCAGATTTTATCGCCTATAAGGAACATTCTTTGTATGACGTGCAAGAAATGCTGACAAAGGTATTATAATCCTTTTCCGCACTGAACCTCACCGAAACCCCCCTCCGTCCTGACCACAGACTCATCTCACACTCCTAATGTCCCTGTTAATCCCTTCCAGGTGTCTTCTTTAACTCTGAAATAATAGCCTTTCTGAAGTCAAGTAAGTCTATGTTTATTAACACTTCTCCTTCCTCCATCCCATTGTAAGCAATAATCTGATTCCGCCATGGTCGCGTTCCCTAACGTACCTCCAACGTCCATCTCTGTAAACTAAAAATCTTCCCTTTTTGTTAGTAATAGACCTAGAATATATCTCCCTTAGTCGGCTCTTGAGTGCCTGCTTTAGGAAGTTATTCTTAAACTAGTTTAACAGATCATCTCTGGTCATTGTCTCCTATAAATTGTCAGTGTCTTAATGTTTGCATAAATTGATAGAACAAATACTTTTTTCGGATTCGCATTAATGAAAGATACAGACTAGAGGTGTTGATGTTTTAGGTTCCACTGTTACTTTCAAACCAGTCTCAACATGTATCGTGTATCACGGCGCGAAAAAATAGGGAATGAATTCCATTGGACTTTAAAAACAAACCAGCCTTGAATCGTTTTAAACATTGTCTCAAAAAGTTCCTCTTATTGCAATACAGCAACAGTAATCATAAATAATTTGGTGTATATATGTGTAAAGTATATAATGTGTATGTGTATATGTGCGTATTTACTCGTTATGTGTATGGGGGGGTGTTTTTAAATTGGTGTTGGCGGGGGTGGTGGCCCCCGGTTTTTAAAATGCCCGGTGTGTATGTGAGCGTATTTGCTCGTATGGTGTATGTGTGGCGTATATACTCGTATTGTGTGTGTGTGTGCGTATTTGCTCGTATTGTAGTGTATGTATGCGTATTTGCTCGTATGAGCCATGTGTATATATGTTAGCGTATTTACCGTATGTGTGTAGCGTATTTGCTTCGTATGATACAGTGAATATATGTTAGCGTATTATACTCGAATGTGTATGTATGCGTATTTGCTCGGTATGAGAATGTGTATATTGTTAGCGTTGTATTTACTCGTATGTGTGGTGTATGCGAGTACTCGTATGTGTATGTGTGCGTATTTACTCGTATGTGTATGTATGCGTATTTTGTACTCGATGTGTATGTATGCGTATTACTGTATGTGTATGTATGCGTATTACTCGTATGTGTATGTATGCGTATTTACTCGTAGGTGCTAGGTATGCGTATTTACTCGTATGTGTATGTATGCGTATTTACTCGTATGTGTATGTATGAGTATGTTGCTCTTAGAGCATGTGTATATATGTTAGCGTATTTACTCGTATGTGTATGTATGCGTATTTACTCGTAATGTGTATGTGTGGTATTACTCGTAGTGTATGTATGCGTTATTACTCGTATGGGTATGTGTGCGTATTTACTAGTATGGGTATGTGTGCGTATTATACTCGTATGCTGTATGTATGCGTATTTGCTCGTATGAGATGTGTATATATGTAGCGTATTTTACTCGTATGTGTATGTAGCGTATTTGCTGTATGAGCATGTTTTTCTGTATATATGTTAGCGTATTTAATCGTATGTGTGTGTATGCGTATTACTCGTATGTGTATGTATGCGTATTTACTCGTATGTGTATGTATGCGTATTTACTGTATGTGTATGTGTGCGTATTTACTCGTATGTGTGTGTATGCGTATTTATCGTAGTGTTATGTGTGCGTATTTACTCTATTGTGTATGTATGCGGATTTGCTGTATGCTGTATGTGTGTATGTTTACGCCCGCATATTCTAGTGGAGGCGGTAGCAGAGTGGTTAGTGTCTCCGGACTGGCGTTCTCGGTGGACCCGAGTTCCCCCCCCCGATCCCCCGACCGAAACCAATAACCTTCTGCCACCGTCGAGTGGTCAAAGAACACCCACATTGCCCTGCCCATTAACTCTACCATCGATTGCGAGTGTGCATCGGAGGACACAGGGGGCGACATGAGCGCTAATCACAGGAGTCACTATAAAAATCCTGCCTGCGCCACCATGGGCGAGGGAAACCAACACAGCCCTCAAGGAACCTCCAGAAGCATACCATCCGTGCACACCTGTTCTCACCACTGCCTACAGGCGCTATAGGCAAAAAAAATGTAAAAAAAAAATATAAATAATAGTGTTTAATTAATAAAATAATCTTCAAGTGCTTTTATAGAAATATAGGAGCCTTTTAAGAGAGT
>JACEEZ010022454.1:0-10000 GCA_016584305.1 Chionoecetes opilio | reverse complement strand
TAGCCTATAGCGAGAATTGTGAAACAAAAGTGGGTTGCGAGAATGAGGAAGCCTGAGTAGGGCGATGGGTAATGGGGGAGTGAATGGGTGGGGTGATGGTAATGGGTGTGGGGTGAGGCGTGAAGTGAATGGGTGGGGGGGATGGGTTGGGGGTGATGGGTGATGGGATGAGGGAATAGGTGGGGGCGTGATGGGTAATGGTGAGGAATGGGTCTGTGTGGGATGGGTAATGGGTGAGCGGTGAATGGGTGGGGGTGTGATGGAGTAATGGTCGTGAGTGAATGGGTGTGGTGGTGATGGGTAATGGGTGAGTGAATGGGTGGGGGTGATGGGTAATGGGGTGAGTGATATGGGTGTGTGGTGATGGGAATGGGTGAGTGAAATGGGTTGGGGGTTGAGTGAATGGGTGGGGGGTGATGGGTTTAATTTGGTGATGTGAATGGAGTGTGTGGGGATGGGTAATTGGGTGAGTGGAATGGATGGGTGATGGGTTAAGGGGTGAGCTGATATGGAGTGTGTGGTGTGTGTAATGGTCGTGACGTGAAAGGGTGGGGGGGTGGAGGGGTAATGTGTGAGTGAACGGGTGGGGGTGATGGGTAATGGGTCTTGTGTGTGGTGATGTGTAAATGGGTGAGTGAATGGGTGGGGGGTGATGGGTAAGGTCTGTGAGTGAATGGGCTGGAGGGCGATGGGTTAATCGGGTGAGTGAATGGGTGGGGGGTGATGGATAATGGGTGGGGGGTGATGTAATGAGTGACGTGGAATGGGTGTGTGGTGATGGGAAAAGGTGAGGTGAAGATGTGGGGGGTGATGGGTAATGGCGTGAGCTGAATGGGTGGGAGGGGGATGGGTAATGGTGAAGTGAATGGGAGTGTGGGGATGGCGTAATGGGTGATGTGAATGGTGTTGTAGGTGATGGGTAATGCGAGTGAGGAATGGGTGGGGGGGGTGGGTGAGGGTAAGGGTGATGTGAATGGTGGGGGGTGATGGGTATGGCGGTCGCAGGTGAATGGGTGGGGGGTGATGGGTAATGGGTGAGGAAATGGGTGGGGGGAATACATACATTTCATACACAATGATTCAGGAAAGTTAGAAGTGGCTATCTGGAGAGTCCATGTTTGGTGGGCCGAAGGCCCTACCAAACAAGGTGGTGGCCGAAGGACCCACAATAGCCCCTCCGCAGGAAGCTAGCCAAAAAAGTCCGCCCGGAGGCGGCTGTGCGGTAGGATATATTATAATTTAATTTGGGGACGATGATTTTATCCATGGATTATGACAATAAGAGCCTACATCAGGTAATTATGAAGTATTAATTTAATGTGTGTGGTAGTGGTGATGGAGCTGCGCAGTAGAAGTCGTTGTGGCACTGAGGGAAAAATGGTATGTATAGTATCGGCAGCAAACCATCATGAGCCATTGATCCTTCCTAATTTCCCTGCCTTCTTCCTCCCTCACCTGTTCCCGCTGCCTCATCCCTCCGGTATGATCTGGGATGCTTTCCAGTAGACGTGGCCGATCCATTACCACTGGGATTGATTATCCCGCATGCGGCAAATCCCAACAGATTAGCTTTCGATGCGTTGATGTGATTAGGTGATTGAGGAGGGAAGAGAGATGCTGAATGAGGGACATTATAAAATGAGGTGTGTGTTATTGCTGGTGGTGTGTGTTTGTGTGTGGGAGTGTGTGTGTGTAGTGTATGTGGTTGATGCGGTGTGTGGGTGTGGGGTGTGTGTGTTGTGTTGTGTGTGGTGTTTGTGCGCGCTTTATGGAATAAATTGATTGTGTTCTGTGTGTATGCTATAGAAATAGAATAGATAGAACTAGATATATATTAGAGCTTTATATGATAATATAATATATATGTGGGTATATATAGTATGATATATATAATTAGATTATATATATAGTATATAACAGATATATATATTAATATAGATATAGAGAGTAGAGATTATGAAATATATACTAGAGATAGAGTAGAGAGAAAGGAGGAGATGATTAGAGATAGATATATAGAGATAGATGAATATGAGATAAGTATAGAGAATAGATAGATTATATGGATACTGCTGAGATATAATATATTATATATATATTAGATAGATGTATATAGATGTATATGATGGTACATATATATATATAGATAGTAGGAGATGAGAGATATATATGACTTATGTAATCGATAGATAAGAGAGAGAGAGAGAGAGAGGAGAGAGAGAGAGCAGGGTGGACATGAGAGAGATGAGAGAGGGTGAGAGAGAGACAGTAGAGAGTAACAGAGATATAGACAGAGAAGATCCATATATATAATAGAGAGATAAGATTATTAAGATAGATGAGAGAGTAGAGAAGAGAGTAGTATATAGACGAGAGAGATGGAGATTGAGAGGAAGAGAGAGATAGAGAGAATAGAATAGAGATAGAGAGAGATATAGTATATAGATCGAGAGAGAGAGAGAGATATGTAGAGGTGGAGAGATAGATGATAGAGAGATAGACGAGATCGAGACTAGAGAGACTGAGAGAGAGAGATAGTAGAGAGATAGAGCCGCGAGATAGAGATGAGGGACATATGAGATAGCGAGTATATAGGGTAGAGAGACGATTAAAGTGTAGGCGCCATAATATGGAGAGGGAGAGAGGAGAGAGAGAGAGAGAGATATGAGATAGAGAGAGATGTAGTAGAGAGGAGAGTGACAGAGAGATGAGAGAGAGAGAGAGACAGAGATGATAGATATAGATATACAGATAGAGAAGAGAGATATAGAGATAGATAGATAGAGATAGGAGAGAGAGAGAGAGAGAGATAGGATTAGAAAGAGGACATATGAGATAGATGATATAGAAGACGGAGAGGAGGACAGAGTATAGAGAGAGTAGGTAGAGAGAGAGGATATGTAGACAGATAGATATATAAGAGGATATATATATGTATAGATACAGAGGATGAGAGGATATTTATGATAGAGAGATATGATTAGATTAGAATGTTATAGAGAGAGTGATATAAGATATAAGCGGAGAGATGTATGGAGAATCGATTATAGATAGATAGATAGATATGAGTATATAGATATATGTATATATATATATATATATATTAGAAGAGAGTATTGAGAGATAGAGAGTATAATAGATATATATGTACATATATTATATGCGATATAGTATGATAAGAGATCTATATATATATATAGAGATATATATGTACATCTAAATAGATATAGAATATATATAGTATTAATATATGTACTATATATATATATGACAGACTGTATAGAGATATATATATATATATATATAGGTATGTATATCTATAGATATTATATATATATATCTATATATATATATATATAATAATATATATATAATATATATATAAATATAAATATGTATCTATATATATCATATATATTATATTAATATCTATATATATATATATATATATATAATATATGTATATATATATATTATTATATATATATATATATAGTATATAGATATATATATATGTAATATTATATATACATATATATACTATATATCTTATATATATATATATATATTTATATATATATATATATAATATAATAGTATATAGGATAATTATATATATATATATACTGACTTGAGATACGTGGGTCATGTACTCTGGACTGAGAATGTTGCATAGGGAAGGTTATCCAGTCGTTCCTGTTAATACAGGAGTGAGACAAGTGTGGTCCTGCCCCAGAGCACTTTCAACACTTGTTTAAAAATTATCTGGGTAATGGGCAGAGTTGTAGATTCAAAGTGATTGTTAGAGCATCCCTCGGCAACACCAAGACACTGATCTTGTTTTTGCTGATGATGCTGTAATCTTTGCTGCAGTGCTAGAATATTGACATAATTAGCATTAACAGAAAACTATTGGTTTAGATATGACAGGAAAAGTTTATATCAGAGTTGAGATAGCGGGATATAAGTTATTCACAAGGATAGGGTCGGAAGGAGAAGCGGAGGAGTTGCAACTATATGTCAGGGATAATTGCAGTGTTTATGTAACAACGTTATAAAAACGGATGTAGCAGAGAGTTATTTGGGTTGGAAATCTCGAGAAGGACTGATAAAGATGGTCTTGGTTGTTAGTGCTATGAAGGCCTCCAAACTTATGTAAAGAGGATTCAGCTCACTTATATGGCAGGAAATAAGCAAGGTTGTAAATTATAATGATTACGCGTGGAGGAGACTTTATCTTAGGAGAATTGATGGGATTTAATTTAAGATTTATTACATTTATTTGCCAAACAGTTTATAATGTAATATAACATAATAACATAATTATATAATATTGGCTGAGCCTGTTGAGAGTAAAATCTCTTAAAAAGGCCCTATAGTTTCTATAAGCACTGAGATATTTAAGTAATTTAAACAATATTATTATTATTTTTTTTTTTACATTTTTTGGCCTATAGCGCCTGTAGGCAGTGAGTGACACAGGGCAAGGAATGGGTAAGCTCTGGAGGTTCACTTGAGGGTGTGGTTGTTTGCCCTGACATGGTGGCGCAGCAGGATTTTTATAGTGAGCATGTGATTAGAGTCTCCCCATGTTCGCCCCCTGTGGTCCTCGTCTGCACTCGCAATCGATGGTAGAGTTAATGGGCAGGGTATGTGGGTGTTTTTTGACACTCGACGGTGCAGAAAGGTGTTGGTTTCGTCGGGGATCGAAAGATTCGGTCACGAGAACGCCAGTCGGAGACAATACCCACTTATGCTACCGCCCGCCACTAAAATATGGGCCCGGTAAAACATACACATAACACATACGAGCAACTAAGCATTCTACATACAACCTACGAGTAAATACGCAACATTACACCATACGAGTAAATACGCAATTACACACAACATACGAGAAATACGGCACCAGACACATACGAGTAAATATCGCTACATACCACATACGAGTAAATACGGCATAACATACACATAGAGTAAAAATACGCATACACACACATACGAGTAAATACGTAACATATATACATGCTCATACGAGCACATGACGCCTACATACACATACGACGTAAATACGCCTAACATATAGACACCATGATCATACGAGCAAAATACGCATCATACATACACATACGAGTATCAAATACGCACACACTACACATACGAGTAAATACGCACACATACACATACGGAGTACAATACGCATACATACACATACGAGTAAATACGCACACATTACACTACGAGTAAATACGCATACCTTACACATACGAGTAAATACGCGCTAAACATATTGACACATGCTCATACGAGCAAAATACGCATACACTACACCTACTGACGTAAATACGCATTACATACACATACGAGTAAATACGCATCCATACAACATACGAGTAAATACGCATACATACACATACGAGTAAATTACGCATACATACAATACGAGTAAATACGACATACATACAATACGAGTAAATACGCATACATACACATACGAGTTAAATACGTCACACATAAACTACGATAAATACGCATTACAGACACATACGAGTAAATACGCTAAATATATACACATGCTCTACGATGCAAATACGCATACATTACACATACGAGTAAATTACGCTAACAGATATACACTTAGTCATACGAGCAAAATACGCATACACCACATTACTGAGAAAATACCCCCCGCTTAACATCTATACACATGCTCATCGAGCAAATACGCATTACATTACACATACACATACGAGGCAAATACGCACACCACCCACACACATACGAGTCATATACGCACACATACACATACGAGCAAATACGCTCAAATACACAGACGGGCCCAAATACGCACACATACACATACACATACGAGTAAATAAGCACATATACACATACAACATGAAATACTGACATCATTATATACACAAATTATTTATGATTACTGTTGCTGGTATTCGCCCCACTAATAAGAGGAATTTGAGACAATGTTTTAAAACTGTCAAGGCTGGTTTTGTTTTAAGTCCAATGGTAAATTCATTCAAATTTTCGCGCCGTGATACACGATACCTGTTGAGACTGGTTTGAAAGTACCAGTGGAACAATAAAACATCAACACCCTAGTAGGTCTGTATCTTTCATTAATGCGAATCCCCCCCCCCGAAACAAAAAAGTATTTTCTATCAATTATGCAAAAACATTGATAGACAAGGACAATTTATAGGAGGACAATGACAGAGATGATCGTTAAAACTAGTTTAATGATAACTCCTAAAAGCAGCAATCAAGGAAGCTACTAAGGGAGTTAATATTCTAAGATCTATTACTAACAAAAAGGGAAGATGTAGTTACAGAGATGGAAGTTGGAGGTACGTTAGGGAACGCGACCATGCGAAATCGATTTTGCTTTAAATGGGATGTAGGAAGTAGAAGTGTTAATAAACATAGATACTTGACTTCAGAAAGGCTAATTATTCAGGAATTAAGAAGACACCTGGAAGGATAACAGGGACAAGAGGGAGTGTGCAGATTAAGATTCTGTGGTCAGGACGGAGGGGGGTTTCGGTGAGGCCAGTGCGGAAAAGGATTATAATACTTTGTCAGCAATTAATGCAGTCAGACAAAGAATATTCTCTTTATCGGGCGATAAATTGGCGAGGGAAAACGAGCCCAAGTGAATGGACTGAGTTTTTAAAACACAACATAGGCGCAAGTAATAAAGGGAAATGTTAAGCAAGTTAAGGATGCGCAGGTGAATAGAGAGCAGTATAACGAGATGGCTTAGAACAGTGCCAAAAATAAACCAGAGCCAGCAAAGGAACAATTCTGCAAGATTAAGGTTGCATGGAAGGCAATAATACCGATCCTATGGTATTTTTTTATAGGTTTATAAAAACAAAAGACTAGGGAATAGTGGGGCCCCATTAAAAAATGAGCAAGGGAGATTGTAAGCACGCAGAGGATATGTGTAAAATTTGTAAATATTATTTCTAAGTGTTTTTACTAAGGAGGATTAAACAGAATGGTACCTGATAGGGAAAATATGTATAGAGGAGAGTGAGATGAGCAAACTCAAAGATATTGTGATAACTAGGAAATGTAGAAGAAGGTATAGACTGAATGAAGAATTTGTAAGTCACCAGAACCAGATGAAAAGTTATCCCAGAGTATTAAAAGAATGCAAAAGGTTGTTAGTGAGTCGTCTATTGCATATCTTTTTAGGAAATCGATTGATTACAGGGGAAGTGCCCGTTTAATGTGAGGAAGGAACAGAGTGTTCCCATATTTCAAAAGGAGATAGAGGCTTATGTCAAATGATCGACCGGTTCGTGGTAAGTAAATTATTGGATAGGTTCTTTATTGCAAAAAAAAACATTTAGGAGAGCATCTTGACAAAGCATATTTTGGTAAATTGATTCACAAACCATGGGTTCACCAAAGGTATCTATGTCTCACTAATTTATGAGTTTTTGAGAGGAAAGTTAGAAACAGAGAAATGATGAGGGATTGTGAATACATGATATAAGTATACGGACGTTTAGTAAGCATTCAATAAGGTGCCACACGGTTAGACTTTTAAATAAGATAAGCTCACGAATAGAAGGGAGGTTGCCTCGCTGATTATATTGTGTCTATGTAATTAGGCAACCATTACGTTACATAATTAAGGTTCTAAATCTGAATGGAGCAGATAACGAGTGAGGTTCAACAAGGGTTCTGTTGGGTCATTTACATATTGATGTTACATCAACGACTGGATAATGGGATTAGTAGGATATCAGCAAGTTTGCGGATGATGCTAAGGTAGTTTAGGATTATTAGATCACATCTGATGTAAAGATTTTGCAAGGAGACTTATATAAAATAAATGGTTGGGTAGATAAATGACAGATGAAATTTAATATTGATAAGTGTAGCGGAATAATGTTGGTAGGAATAATCCTCGCGGTAATAGGTAACACCATACGCAATGTTATCGCTGAACAGATCAGAGGGTGAGAAAGATCTGGGGTGCGGGTAAGCTCAGCCTCCGTCCTCGAATCATGTAATGAGGGCTAGGAATCGGAGCCAACAGGTGTTAGGATTTATTACCGGAGTGTTAAAAGTAGAAGGGCTGAGGTTATACCTCATCGAGAGGCCGGTAGAGTAATGGGCGATCTGATATAAGTTTTTAAGTGGATAAGGGATACAATATAGGCAATGAGAAAAAGTTCTTACGCTAAGTAAGCTGGTTAGAACAAGAAATAAACGGATTCAAGCTGGAAAAAGCGTAGATGTATAAGGAAATAGGGAGAAACTGCTTCACACAATAGAGTGGTGAAGGATTGGAAGGGACTCAGTCGTCAGAGTGGCCCAAGCCCGGAGTCTATTGGGGTCTTTAAAAGGAGTCTGGGAAAAATGCATGGGAAGGGAGGACGAGGTCGGATATAGGTAGAGTTAAGTAACAGGATCTACCTCGTGTCGGTCTCACGGCCTCTTGAGCTCGTTATGGTATTATTCTTATGAGTCGCTGGAGGGGGGTCCTGGTGATGGCTCTCGAGGCGCATGCACGAGGAGGCCTTTGGGAATTGAGGTCTCTTGGCTTAAGACCAAGGTCCAGTGTTTGGAGACCTTACTAGAGAACAGTACAGTCTTGTACATGGGCTAGCACGGTCGAGGACATGAGATCTTGGCAAGTTTTTTACACCTTCGGTACCGCGAGTCCATCATGACGGCGGGTCATCCAAGAAGTCTTCAGCAGATTGGCATAGTCCACGTGGTTATGGGGGCTCGCTAGCATGGAGTATTTATGGCGTGTTGTCGGTACACTGTGGCAGGAGGGACAAAGATCCGAATCTTCAAGCGCTTGTTATCCCTGGTCAGACTCTATGATTGTGAGGACGATGGACATAAATAGCGACTTGAGAGACGAATCAAATGCCTTTGGTAATAAGTGTGTCTTCGCAGATCAAGGGGGAATCGCTTGGGATGATTACGTTCAAATTCACCGATTGCAAGTAAGACTGAATCGAGGCCTATTATACTGCCATAGTCGTCAGCGTCAATCTCAGCTATATGTGCATGTGGCACGCGACCCTTAAACCAAAACCTTCCCATCGGGTTGTTTCTGTAAGGAGGACAATAAGACGTGGAGTAGCCAAGGGGGGCCACAAGGCTTGTGGTGGGGTAGTTGATGCTTCTCTCGAGAGCTGCTTGGTTATGGGAAAGGAGCCTGCATGGGACCGAGCGTGGTGACCACCGGGAGTGGCGTCTTAGGGTGGGCGAGGCGACGGCCCTCCACCCCCCGCGCATATGCCCCAATAATTTATTTATTTATTTATTGATATATATATATATACTACTATATATTATATACCTATATAGTATAATATATAAGATATATATATATAGATATAATATGATATATTATATAGAGTACTATATATATTATTATATAGATATAGATATATATAATAGATATATATAGTGATATAGATGTGGAGATGCTATAGATGATGATATGATATATATATATATAATTATAAATATATAGAGAGATATATATATATATATATGATATATATATATATATATATATACATATATAAATAATATATATACTATATATATTCATAATATTAGATATATATATAATATATATAGTATACTATATATATATCTATATATTATTATAGAGTATCGAATATAGTATATATATCATATATATATATATAGATTATAGATATATACATATTATATATACCAAAGTGTAGATAGATAATATATATATCTATATTAAATATAACAGATATATAGATATATATATATATTATATATACTATACTATATATATATACTTTATAATTTTATATCTATATATATATATATACAATATATGTATATATACTATATATACAAATATATAATATATAATTTATTTATATATATAGATCGAAATGATATATATATATAGATTATATATATATACTATTAATATTATATTATATTAGACTACATTATATAT
>JACEEZ010022453.1:132478-178370 GCA_016584305.1 Chionoecetes opilio | reverse complement strand
TCATGATTTTAGCTAGTTATTTCAGTGAGAGGTTTTTTTTCTGGCAAATTGAAGTATATTTCTTTATATCTGTAGCGAAATAACTTTTTATATTTGCTACAACTATATTTTACAAAAATTAATAGCTAACAATATGGTATTTTCATGAAAATTTTTAAGATATCAATTTTTAATCTTAAAAACAATGTTTTTTCAAGTATTTTAATGTATTTTTGAAAGGTTATTAATGTCGAAATTGAACATTATTCAGCACTTTTACACAACTATATTTTTTTACAATGTGTATAGCGAAAAAATATGTATTTTCTCATTAAATTTAGGTATCAATTTTAATGTTAAAAACAACGTTTTTTCAAGTGTTAATGTATTTTTGAAAGCCTAAAAAATTGTTCGAAATTTTGACATTATTCAGCACTTTTACACAACTATTTTTACAATATTATGAGCTTAAAATTGTATTTTTCATGGAAATTTTTTGTATCAATTTTATTCCAAAGCAACGTTTTTTCAAGTGTTTTAATGTATTTTCGCAGCGCAAAAAAATTCGAAAATTTGACATTTTCTAGCCCTTTTTTTGATAGACAAACGTCAAAAATGTGGAATTAGGTTTGTTTAACGTTAGAATTCCTATTTTTAAAATATTGTAAGCTTTATAATAGGATTTTTGAGACTCTATTTTTTTGTGGAAAAAATTGTTATTATACGTGTTTTTCATAGTTTCTTCTTATTGTAGTGTTATATCATTAATATAAGGAATTTTACTTATGAATAATGCCCTTTTATACCCAGAAAAAAAATGTGTTTCTTTTCAATGATTTTAGCTAGTTATCGGTGATATATAGCTGTTTTCCTACAAATTGAAGTATACAATCCTTTTTTTAGAATAATTTGCACTATAAGTAGCTTATATTACATTAAGCTAATAAATAGAAGAGAAAGAGGTTATTTTATTGAGATATAACGGTATATTGCAAGCGTTTTTTCTAGTTCTTGTAAACGTAGCGTTATTTGTATATAATACAAGTAGTTTTACTTATCATATGCTTATAGAGCCCCATAAAATGTAGTGTTTTCAATGATATCAGGCTGATTTATCGGTGAATATGCGGTCCTTCTCTACAAATTGCCTTTGTATAAAATCCTTCTTTTTAGAATAATTGGCCCCTATTAAGTAGCTACATTAATAAATGAAGAGTAGAGGTTTTTATTGTGATAGAAACGGTATATTGCAAGCGTTTTTTCATATTTCTTGTAACCTGTGCGTTATTGTAGATATACAAGTTGTTTTACTTATCATATTGCTATAAACAACCCATAAAAGTAGTGTTTTTCAATGCTATTATCTATTTATCGGTGATATATAGCTGTTTCTCCTACAATTGAAGAATAAATCCTTTTTTTAGAAATAATTTGCACCTAAAAGTAGCTTCTTTTACATTAAAGCTAATAAATATAAGAGTAAGAGGTTATTTATTGTGAACTAACGGTATATTTGCAATCGTTTTTCATAGTGTTCTTGTTAACTGTAAGCTTCTTGTATATATGCAGTAGTTTTACTTATCATATTGCTATAAACCCATAAAATGTAGTGTTTTCAATGATATTTAGCTTATTATTCGTGATGTTATACTGTTTTCTCCTACAAATTGAAGTATAAAAATCCTCTTTTTTTAGAAGTAATTTTGCACCTATAGAGTAGCTTATATTAAATTAAGCTAATAAAAGAATAGTAAGGAGTTATTTATTGTGATATAACGGTATATTGCAAGCTTTTTTCATAGTTGCTTGTAAACTGTAGCGTTATTGTATATATACAAGGGAAGTTTTTTACTTATCATATTGCTATAAACCCATAAAACGTAGTGTTTTCAATGGATAATTAGCTAATTTCGTTAGTATAGCTGTTTTCTACAAATTGGAAGTATAAACCCTCTTTTTTTAGAATAATTTTGCACCTATAACTGGCTTACATTACATAACATTAAATAGAAGAGTAAGGAGGTTATTTATTGTGATATAACGGTATATTTGCAATCGTTTTTCATAGTTTCTTCTAAACTGTAGCGTTATTTGTATATATACAATAGTTTTACTTATTTATTGCTATAAACCCTAAATTTGTGTTTTAATGATTTTTAGTTTAGTTTTCAGTTTGGGGGGTATATAAACTGTTTTACCATACAAATTGAAGCATTAAAATTCCTCTTTTTTAGAATATTTTGCACCTATAAGTAGCTTACATAACCTTAAGCTATTAATAGAAGAGTAGGAGGTTATTTATTATGATATACGGTATATTGCAAGCGTTTTTCACTAGTTTTTTCTTGTAAACTGTAGAGTTTTGTATCTTATTACAAGTAGTTTACTTATCAGATTGCTATAACCCGATAAATTGTACTGTTTTCAATGATTTTTAGCTAGTTAATCAGTGAAGAGTTTTTTTATTTTTCTGCAATTTAAAGTATATTTCTTAGTTCTGAGCTAAATATCTTTTTTATAATTTGCTTTACAACTATATTTTACAAAATTAATATCTAAAAATATGTATTTTTCATGAAATGTTAGATATCAATTTTAATCTTAAAAACACGTTTTTTCAAGTGTTTTAAATGTATTTTTTGAAAGCCAAAAAAATGTCGAAATTTGACATTATTTCAGGCCACTTTTACACAATTATTTTTACAATATTATGATCTTAAAATATGTATTTTTCATGAAAATTTATGAATCAATTTTATTCCGAAAAGCAACGTTTTTTTCAAGTGTTTTAATGTATTGTCGAAGCGCAAAAAAAATATCGAAAATATGACATAATTCAGAACCCCTTTTTTTGATAGAGAATTCAAAATGGTGGATTATAGGTTGTTTTCGTTATAAATTCCTATTTTAAAACTAACTTGTAAGCTATATAGGTTTTGAGACTATATTGTAAAAAAATTGTATATTATAAACGTGTTTTTCTAGTTTCTCTTATTGTAGTGTTATATCATTAATAAGAAGGAATTTACCTTATGATGTTTTGCGTGTATAACCTCAAAATGTGTTCTTTCGAATGATTTGGCTAGTTACGTGACTAGATGCCTGTTTTTCCTACAAATTGAATATACAATCCTTTTTTTTAAATATTTGCAACTATAAGTAGCTTATATTACATTATAGCTTAATAAATATAGAGAAATAGTTTATTTTTATTGTGATATAACGTATATTGCAAGCGTTTTTCATATTTTCTTCTAAACTGTAGCGTTATTGTATATATAACGTCGTTTTTTACTTTTATATTGTTTATAACCCATAAATGTAGTGTTTTTCATGATATTACTATTTATTGGTCTATATTTCCTACAAATTGAAGTATAAAATCCCTCGTTTTCTTTTTGTTATGAAATAATTTGCCCCTATAAGTATCTTACCATTAATACATAGAAGATTAAAGGTTAGTTATTGTGAATAATAACGGTATATTGCAAGCGTTTTTTTTCATAGTTTTCTTGTAAACTGTAAAGCGTTATTGTAGATATACAAGTAGTTTTTACTTATCATATTGCTATAAACCCATAAAATGTATTGTTTTTCAATTATATTAGCTATTTATCGGTGATATATAGCTGTTTCTCCTACAAATTGAGTAACAATCCTTTTTTTTAGAATAATTTGCACCTATAAGTACTTACATTACATTAAGCTTATTAAAATAGAATAGTAAGAGGTTATTTATTGGTGGATATAAAAACGGTATATTGCATTCTTTTTTTTCATAGTTTTCTTCTACAAACTGTAGCGTTTATTGTACAATATAGAAGTAGTTTTACTATATTAGATTGCTATAAACCAATAAAATGTAGTGTTTTCAATGATTTTACCTAGCTTATCGTGATATATAGCTGTTTTCCCTACAAATTGAAGTATACAATTCCTCTTTTTAGAATACTTTGGCACCTTTAAGTAACTTACATTACATTAAGCTATTAACATATAAGATAAGAGATGGTATTTATTGTGCTATAACGTATTATTGCAATCGTTTTTCATAGTTCCTGTAAACTGTAGTGTTTATTTATATATACAAGTAATTTTACTTATCATATTTTGGGTATAAAAGCCTTTAAATTGTAGTGTTTTCCAATGATTTTGCTAGTTTTTCAGTGAAGAGTTTTTTTTTTCTACAATTGAAGTATATTTCTTTATTCTGTAGCTAAATAGCTTTTGATATTTTCTACAACTATATTTTACAAATTAATAGCTAAAAATATCTTTTTTAATGAAATTTAGATTCATTTAGATCTTAAAACAACTTTTTCACGTATTTTTAATGTATTTTTGAAGGCTAAATAATGATTGAAATTTTGACCTTATTAACCACTTGTACACAACAATATTTTACAAATGTTATTGAGTTAAAAACATGTATTTTCATGAAATTTGTAATCAATTTTAATCCCAAACAACGTTTTTTTCAAGTGCTTTTTAATGTTTTTCTGAAGGCCTAATGAATTCCGAAATTTAACATTAGTCGCATCTTTTACACAACTAGATTTAACAATATTATGAGCTTTAAAATTGTATTTTTCATTGAAATTTATGTATCATTTTATTCCTAAAACAACGTTTTTTTCAAAGTGTTTTAATGTATTTTTGAAGTGCTAAAAAATGTCGAAAATTGACATTATTCGCCCTTTTTTTTTTGATAGCGAAATTCAAAATGTGGGGAATTAAGTTGTTTTCGTTAGAAATTACTATTTTAAACTACTGTAAAGCTTAAGATGGATTTGAGACTCTATATTGTGATACAATTGGTAATATTATAACGTGTTTTTTTCATAGTTTCCTTCTAATTGTAGTGTTATATCATTAATAGAAGGATTTACATTATGATAATGCTTATACCTTCAAAATGTGTTTCTTTTCAATGATTTTACTAGTTATCGGTGAATATAGCTGTTTTCCTACAAATTGAAGTTACAATCCTTTTTTTAGAATAATTTGCAACTATAAAGTAGATTACATTACATTAAGCTATTAAATAGAAGAGTCAGAGGTTATTATTGTTTATACTAACGGTATAATTGCAAGCGTTTTTCATAGTTTTTCTTCTAAACTGTAGCGTTATTGTATATATACAAGTTAGTTTTACTTAGTATATTGCTATAAACCCATAAAATGTATGTTTTTCAATGATTTTAGCTAGTTATCAGTGAGAGATAGCTGTTTTTCACAAATTGAAGTATACAAATCCTTTTTTTTAAATATTTGCCCCTATAAGTAGCTTACCATTACATAAGCTAATAAATAGGACTAAGGAGGAAATTTTATTACTGATATAACGCTAGATTGCAAGCGTTTTTTTTATAGTTTCTATGTAAACTGTAGCCGTTATTGTTATATATACAAGTATTTTACTTATCATATTGCTATAAATCCATAAAACGTAGTGTTTTCAATGATATTAGCTAATTATCGGGTGAATATATAGCTGGTTTTCCTAAAATTGACGTATAAAATCCCTCTTTTTAGATAATTTGCAACCTATATTAGCTTACATACATTAAGCTATTAAATAGAAGAGTAAGAGTTATTTATTGTGATATAAACGGTATATTGGCAATCGTTTTTCATAGTTTTCTTCTAACTGTAGCGTTATTGTATATATACAAGTAGTTTACTTATTATATTGCTATAAACCCATAAAATGTTGTGTTTTACATGATTTTAGTTAGTTTTCAGTGATATATGAACGGTTTTCCTACAAATTGAAGCATCAATCCTCTTTTTAAGAATAATTTGCACACTATAAAGTAGCTTACATAACTTAAAGCTATTAAATATAAGAGTAAGGAGGGTTATTTATTATGATATAACGGTATATTGCAATCGTTTGTTTCATAGTTTTCTTGTAAACTGTAGAGTTTTATTGTATATATACAAGTAGTTTTACCTTATCATATTGCTATAAACCCATAAAATGTACTGTTTCATGAGTTTAGCTAGTTATCAGTGAAGAGGTTTTTTTTCTGCAATTGAAGTATATTTTCTTTATATCTTAGCTAAAATAGCTTTTTTATATTTGCTACAACTATATTTTATATACAAAATTAATGCTAAAAAAATAATGTATGTTTCATGAATGTAGATATCAATTTTAATCTTAAAAAACAATGTTTTTTTCAAGTATTTAATGTATTTTTGAAAGGTTTAATTAATGTCGGAAATTTGACATATTCAGGCACTTTTACACAACTAATATTTTACAGATGTTATGAATCTTAAAAATAGGTATTTCTCATGAAATTTAGGTATCCAATTTTAATGTTAAAAACAAATGACGTTTTTTCAGTGTTTTAATGTATTTTTGAAAAGCCTAAAAATGTCGAAATTTGACATTATTCAGAGCATTTTTACACACACTATATTTTACAATATTATGAGATTAAAATATGTATTTTTCATGAAATTTCTTGTATCAATTTTATTCCCTAAAAGCAACTTTTTTTCAAGTGTTTTAATGTATTTTCGAAAGCGCAAAAATATCGAAATTGACTTATTCAGAGCCCTTTTTTGATAGAGAAATCAAAACTTGGACTTATAGTTGTTTTTCTTTAGAAATTCCTATTTTAAAATACTGTCAGTTTAATAGGAATTTTGGAGACTCTAGAGTTGGAAAAAATTGTATATTAACGTGTTTTTCATAGTTTCTTCTTAAAATGTAGTGTTGATCATTAATAGAAGAATTTACCTTATGATAATGCGTTAATACCCTCAAAATGTGTTCTTTTCAATGATTTTAGCTAGTTATCGGTGATCTAATAGCTGTTTTTCCCTACACATTGAAGTTATATACAATCCTTTTTTTAGAAATTGAAATTTGCAACTATAAGTAGCTTATCTTACATTAAGCTAATAAATAGAAGAGAAAAGTTATTTATTGAGATATAACGGATATGCAAGCGTTTTTTCATAGTTTTCTTGTAAACTGTAGCGTTATTGTATATATACAGTAAGTTTTACTTATCATTTGCGTATAACCCCATAAAATGTTAGTGTTTTTCAATTGATATTAGCTACTTAATCGGTGATATATAGCTTGTCTTCCTACAAATTGAAGTATAAAATCCGCTTTTTAGAATAATTTGCCCCTATAAGGTAGCTTACAATTAATACATTAGAAGAGTAGAGGTTATTTATTGTGATATAACGGTATATTGGCAAGCGTTTTTTCATAGTTTCTTGTAACTGTGAGCGTTCTTGTATATATACAAGTAGTTGTAATTATTATATTGCTATAAACCCATAAAATGTTAAGTGTTTTCAATGATTTTAACCTAGTTTATCAGTGCTATATATCTGTTTCCCTACAAAGTGGAAATATAAAATTCTCTTTTTAGAATAATTGCACCTATAAGTAAGCTTACATTACATTAAGCTATTAAATAGAAAGTAAGAGGTTATTTAATGTTTATAACGGTATATTGCAAGCGTTTTTTTGAAGAGTTTTCTTTCTCAAACTGTAGCGTTATTGTATAATATACAAGTAGTTTTACTTATTATATTGCTATAAACCCATAAAATGTAAGTGTTTTCCATGATTTTTAGCTAGTTATCGGTGATATAAGAGCTGTTTTCCCGACAAATTGGAAGTATAAAATCCTCTTTTTTTAGATAATTTTTGCACCTATAATAGCTTACATTACATTAAGCTATTTAAATGGACAGAGTAAGAGTTATTTTGTATTGTATTAACGGTAATATTTCAAGCGTTTTTCATAGCTTCTCTTCTTGTAAACTGTAGCGTTATTGTATATATCAAGTAGTTTTTAACTTTATCATATTGCTATAAACCCATAAAATGTGTGTTTTCAATGATGATTAGCTATTTATCGGTGATATATAGCTGTTTTCCTACAATTGATTATACCATCCTTTTTTTAGAATAATTTCACCTATAAGTAGCTACTTACATTTCGCTAATAATGGAAGAGATGAGGAACATTTATTGTTATATACCGTTATTGCATAGCGTTTTTTTATAGTGTCTTGAAACCTGTAGCGTTATTGTAAATATCAAGTAGTTTTACTTATCATATTGCTATAAAACCCATAAAAATTAGTGCTCTCAATGATTTTACCTAGTTATCGCATTGATATATCGTTGGTTTTCCTACAAATTGAGTATAACATTCCCGCTTTTAGAATATGTGCAACTAAAGTAGCTTACATACAATTTAAGCCTATTAAATAAAAGAGTAAGAGGTTATTTTATTGTGATATACGTTATATTGCAGCGTTTTTCAATAGCTTCTTGTAAATTGTACGTTAGTGTATATATACAATAGTTTTTACTTATCATATTTCTATAAACCCATAAATGTAAGTGTTTTCAATGATATTAGCTATTTATCGGTGATATTTAGCTGTTTTCCTAAATTGAAGTATCAATCACATCTTTTTAGAATAATTTGCCAACCTATAAGTAGCTTACATTACATTAAGCTATTAATAGAGAGTAAGAGGTTATTTTTTGTGATATAACTGGTATATTGCAATCGTTTTTTCATAGTTTTTCTAAACTGTAGCGTTATTGTATTATATAACAAGTAGTTTTAACTTATTATATTGCTATAAAACCCATAAAATGTAGTGGTTTTCAATGATTTTACCTAGCTATCAGTGATATATAGCTGTTTTCCTACAAATTGAAGTATAAAATCCCTCTTTTTAGAATAATTTGGGCACCTATAAGTAACTTACATTACTTAAAACTATTAATAGAAGAGTAAGAGGTTATTTAATTGTGATATAACGGTAGATTTGCAAAGCGTTTTTCATAGTTTCTTGTCACCTGTCGTGTTATTGTATATATACAAGTTAATTTTACTTATCATATTGGTATAAACCCTTAAATTGTAGTGTTTTCAATGATTTTAGCTAGTTTTCCAGTGAGAGTTGTTTTTTTCTACAAATTGAAGTATATTTCTTTATCTCTGTAAGCTAAATAGCATTTTGATATTTTTTACAACTATATCTTACCAAAATTAATAGTTTTTCTAAACATATCTATTTTTCATGAATTTAGATATCAATTGTAATCTTAAAACAAAAACAACATTTTTTCAAGTACTTTTAAGTATTTTTGAAAAGGCTAAATAATGGTCGAAATTTGACATTATTCACACACTTGTACCAAGCTATATTTTACATGGTTATTGCGTTTAAAAATATGTATTGTTTCAATGAATTTAGGTCTCATTTTAAACTTAAAACAACGTTTATTCAAGTGTTTTTTAATGTTTTTTTTTTGAACAGCCTAAGGAATGTCGAAATTTAACATTAAACAGCACTTTTTAACAACTATAGTTTTACAATATTTAATGAGATTAAAATATGTATTTTTCATGAATTTATGTATCAATTTTATTCGTTCCAAACAACGTTTTTTTCAAGTGTTTTTAATGTATTTTGAAGGGCTAAAAAATGTCGAAATTGACATTCTTTCAGCCCTTTTTTTGATAGAGAAATTCAAAATGGGGAATTTAGTTGTTTTTCGTTAGAATTGCCGGATTTTAAACTACTGTAAGCTTATATATTAGAGTTTGAGACTCTATATTTGATACAATTGGTATATTTATAACGGTGTTTTCATAGTTTCTTCTTAATTGTAGTGTTATCTTCATTAATAAATGAATTTACATTATGATATGCTTTATTATACCTTCAAAATGGTGTTCTTTTCAATCATTTTGCTAGTTATCGGTGATATTACTGTTGTTCCTACAACTTGAAGTATACATATTCCGTTTTTTTAGAATAAATTTTGCAACTATAAGTGGATTACATTCATTCAGCTATTAAATAGAAGAGTAAGGTTATTTATTGTGGATATAACGGTATATTTGCAAGCGTTTTTTTTCATGTTTCTTCCTACCTGTAGCGTTTATTGTATATAACAAGTAGTTTTACTTATTATTTGCTATAAAACCCATTAAATGTATATTTTCAATGATGATAATAGATATTTATCAGTGATATATAGCTGTTTTCCCATACAATTTGAAGTTATAAAATCCTTTTTTTAGAATAATGTTGCAGCTATAAGTAGCTTACAGTACATTAGTTATTAAATAGAAAGAGTAGAGGTTATTTATTGGTGATATAACGGTATATTGCAAAGCGCTTTTCATAGTTTCTTGTAAACTGTTCGCGTTATTGTATTTATACAAGTAGTTTTGCTTATTATTATATTGGCTATAAACCCATAAAATGTAGTGTTTTCAATGAATTTTACTGTTTAAGTGATAGATAGCTGTTTTCCTACACATTAAGTATACAATCTTTTTTTTTAAATTATTTAAAAAAAAGGTTGTATACTTCATTTGTAGGAAAACGCTATCTATCACTTATAACTAGCTAAAATCATTGAAACACATACATTTTATGGGTTTATAGGCAATATAATAATAAGCAAAAACTACTTGTATAAAATACAATAACGCTACAGTTTACAAGAAACTAATGAAAAGCGCTGCAATATACCGTTAGTATCACAATATAACCTCCTACTCTTCCTATTTAATAACTTAATGTAATTTAAGCTACTTATACGCAATTTTCTAAAAAAAGGATTTTATACTTCAATTTGTATGGAAAACATCTATAAGATCCTGAATAACTTCTATTATCATCATTGAAAATACTACATTTAAGGGTTTATAGCAATATAATAGTAAAACTACTTGTATATATACAATAACGCTACAGTTTAGAGAAACTATGAAAAACGCTTGCAATATACCGTTATATCACATAAATAACCTCTTACTCTTATATTTTAATAGCTTAAGTAATGTAATCTACTTATAGTTGCAAATTATTCTAAAAAAGGAATTGTAACTTCAATTTGTAGGAAAACAGCTATATATCACCGATACTGCTAAAATGATTGAAAGACACACATTTTGAAGGTATAAAGCCATTATCAAATGTAAATTCCTTCTATTATGATATAACACTACAATTAAGAAGAACCTATGAAAACCGTTAATATACAATTGTATCACAATATAAGAGTCTCAAACTCCTAGTAATAGCTTACAGTAGTTTAAAATAGCAATTTCTACGAAAACAACTATAATTCCACATTTTGAATTCTCTATCCAAAAAAGGGTGAATAATTCAATTTTCGACATTTTTTTAGCCCTTCAAAAACATTTAAACACTTGAAAAAACGTTGTTTTGTAAGAAATAAAATTGATACATAAATTTTCATGAAAATACATATGTTTTAATCTCAATAATATTGTAAAAATATAGTTGTGTAAGTGCTGTTTTAATGTTAAATTTCGACATTCCTTAGGCTTTCAAAAAAACATTAAAACACTTGAATAAACGTTGTTTTTAAGTTTAAAATTGATACCTAAATTTTCATGAAAAATACATATTTTTAACTCAATACATTGTAATATAGTTGTACGAAGTGGTGAATAATGTCAAATTTCGACATTATTGAGCCTTTCAAAAATACAATTAAAGTACTTGAAAAAATGTGTTTTTTTAGATTAAAATTGATATCTAAATTTCATGAAAAATAGATATTTTTAGCTATTAATTTTGTAAGATATGTTGGTAAAAAAAGATCAAAACTATTTGAGCTACAGAGATAAGAAATATACTTCAATTTTGTAGAAAAAAACAACTCTTCACTGAAAACTAGCTAAAATCATTGAAAAACACTACAATTTAAGTTTTATACCATAATGAGAATTAAAAATTACTTGTATATATCAATAACCTACGGTTACAAGAACTATGAAAAACGCTTGCAATATTACCGTTTATCACAATAAAGAACTCTTACTCTTCTAGTTAAGAGCTTACTGTAATGTATTTACTTATCGGTGCAATTATTCTAAAAAGAGGATTTTATACTTCAATTTGTAGGAAAACAGCTATATATCACTGATAGCTAGGTAAAATCATTGAAAAACAATACATTTTATGGTTTATAGCAATTATAATAGTTAAAAACTACCTTGTATATTTACATAACGCTACAGTTTAGAAAACTATGAAAACGATTGCAATATACGTTATATCACAATAAATAACCTCTACTCTTCTATTTAATGAGCTTAATGTAATGTGCTACTTATAGGTGCAAATTAATCTAAAAAAGAGGTTTTATACTTCAATTTGTAGGAAAACAGCTAAATATCACAGATAAATAGCTAATATCATTGAAAACACTCATTTTATGGGTTTTAAGCAATATGATAGTAAACTACTTGTATATCTACAATAACGCTACACTTTACAGAAACTATGAAAAACGCTTGCAATATACCGTGTATATCCATAAATTAACTCTTACTCTTTATTTAATAGATTAATGTAATGTAAGCTACGTTAGTTGCCAATTATTCTAAAAGAGTTTTATACTTCAATTTTAGGAAACAACTATAATATCAATGATACCTAGGTAAAATCTATTGAGAGTCACTACATTTGATGGGTTTATATCAATATGATAAGTAAAACTACTTGTATATTTACAATAACGCTTACGTTTTTCAAGAAACTATGAAAAAACGCATGCAATATACCGTTATATACAATAATTTCCTCCTAATCTTCTATTTATTAGCTTAATGGTAATGTAAGCTACTTTTAGGTGCCAATTATTCTAAAAAAAGGATGGGATCTTCAATATTGTAGGAAAACGCTATAATATCACCGATAAATAGCTAATATCAATTGAAAACACCTACCATTTTTTTTTTTTTTATGGTTTATACGCAATATGATGAAAAGTAGAAAACTACTTGTATATTACAATAAGCTACAGTTTTACAAGAAGCTATGAAAAACGCTTGAAATATACCGTGTAATATCACAATAAATGACCTCTTACTCTTCATTTAATAGCTTAATGTATGTAAGCTACTTATAGGTGCAAATTTATTTTAAAAAGGATTTTATATTTAAATTTTGTGGGAAAACAGCTATATATCACTGATAACTAGCTAAAATCATTGAAAACTACATTTTAGGGTTTATAGAAAATAATATAAAAAAATATTGTATATATACAATAACGCTACGTTTAAAAAAACTATGAAAAACGCTTGCAAATACCGTTATATCACATTAAAAAACCTTTTCCTTCTTTTTAATAGTTTAAATGTAATGTAGCTATTTTATGGGTGAAAATTTTCAAAAAAGAAAATTTTTATTTTTCAATTTGTAGGAAAACAGCTATATATCACGAACTAGGTAAAATCATTAAAAACCTACTTTTTTGGGGGTTTATAGCAATATAAAAAATTAAAATATTGTATATATACAAAACGCTCAGTTTACAAGAAACTATAAAAAAACGTTTGAAATATACCTTTTATATCACAAAAAAAACCCTTTTCTTTTATTTTTTAAAGAAACTACTTATGGGGCAAATTATTTAAAAAAGGATTTTATACTTCAATTTGTAGGAAACAGCTATATATCCCCGAAAATAGCTAATATCATTAAAAACAACATTTTATGGGGTTATGCAATATGAAAAGTAAAACTACTTGATAATACAATACCACAGTTTACAAGAACTTAAAAAACGCTTTGCAATATCCCGTTTATCTCTAAATAACCTTTCTTTTCTATTTATTAGCTTAATTAATATAACTACATAGTTGCAAATTTTTAAAAAAAAAGGATTGTTTTTAAATTTGTGGGAAAAACAGTAATATCACCGATAATGGCTAAAATCAAAAAAAAAGAAACATTTTGAGGGTATAAAGCTTATCATAGGAAAATTCCTTCTATTAATGATATAACACTAAAATTTAAAGAAGAAACTTGAAAAACACGTTAATATAAAATTTTTTCACAAATAGAGTCTCAAAATCCTATTAAAAGCTACAGTATTTTAAAATAGGGAATTTTTAAAGAAAACAATATAATTCCACATTTGAATTTCTCTATCAAAAAAGGGCTGAATAATGTCAATTTTCGATATTTTTTTGCGCCTTCGAAAATACATAAAACACTTGAAAAACGTGCTTTTAGGAATAAAATTGATACATAAATTTCATGAAAAATACATATTTTAAGCTCATAATATTGTAAAATATAGTTGTGTAAAAATGCTGAATAATGTCAAATTTCGACATTTTTTAGGCTTTCAAAAATACATTAAAACACTTGAAAAAACGTTGTTTTTAACATTAAAATTGATACCTAAATTTCATGAGAAATACATATTTTTAGCTCATAACATTGTAAAATTAAGTTGTGTAAAAGTGCTGAATAATGTCAAATTTCGACATTAATTAACCTTTCAAAAATACATTAAAATACTTGAAAAAACATTGTTTTTAAGATTAAAATTGATATCTAAATTTCATGAAAAATACATATTTTTAGCTATTAATTTTGTAAAATATAGTTGTAGCAAATATAAAAAGCTATTTAGCTACAGATATAAAGAAATATACTTCAATTTGCAGAAAAAAAACCTCTTCACTGATAACTAGCTAAAATCATTGAAAACAGTACATTTTATGGGTTTATAGCAATATGATAAGTAAAACTACTTGTATATATACAATAACTCTACAGTTTACAAGAAACTATGAAAAACGATTGCAATATACCGTTATATCATAATAAATAACCTCCTACTCTTCTATTTAATAGCTTAATGTTATGTAAGCTACTTATAGGTGCAAATTATTCTAAAAAGAGGATTTTATGCTTCAATTTGTAGGAAAACAGTTATATATCACTGAAAACTAACTAAAATCATTGAAAACACAACATTTTATGGGTTTATAGCAATATAATAAGTAAAACTACTTGTATATATACAATAACGCTACAGTTTAGAAGAAACTATGAAAAACGATTGCAATATACCGTTATATCACAATAAATAACCTCTTACTCTTCTATTTAATAGCTTAATGTAATGTAAGCTACTTATAGGTGCAAATTATTCTAAAAAGAGGATTTTATACGTCAATTTGTAGGAAAACAGCTATATATCACCGATAATTAGCTAATATCATTGAAAACACTACGTTTTATGGATTTATAGCAATATGATAAGTAAAACTACTTGTATATATACAATAACGCTACAGTTTACAAGAAACTATGAAAAACGCTTGCAATATAGCGTTATATCATAATAAATTTCCTCTTACTCTTCTATTTATTAGCTTAATGTAATGTAAGTACTGTAATAGGCGGCAAATTATTTAAAAAAAAGGATTGTCATACTTAATTTGTAGGAAACAGCTATCTATCACTGTATAACTAGACTAAATTCATTGAAAAAACACTACATTTTATAATGGGTTATAGCAATTATAATAAGTAAAACTACTATGTACTATATACCAATAAACGCCTACAGTTTAGAAGAACCTTATTGAAAAACGCTCTCGCAATATACCTTATATAACAATAAAATAAACTCTTTATCTTCTATTTTAATAGCTTAATGTAATGCTAATCTAATTATAAGTTGCCAAATTATTCTAAAAAAAGGATGTATACTCAATTTGCTAGGAAAACCAGTATATATCACGATAACTAGCTCAAAATCATTGCACCAAGAACACATTTGAAGGTATAAAGCATTATCATTAATGTAATTCACTTCTAAGAATGATACTAACACTACAATATAAGAAGAACTATGAAAACACGATATAATTATACAATTGTTAGCACAATATAGAGTCTCAAACTCCTATTTAAGGCTGTACAGTAGTTTACACAATGTAATTTCTAACGAAAACCAACTATAATTCCACATTTATGAATTTCGTATCAAAAAAAGGGCTGAATAAAGTCAATTTTCGACATTTTTAGCCCTTCAAAAATACATTAAAACACTTGAAAAAAAGGTTGTTTTTAGGAATAAAAATGATACAGAAATTCATGAAAATACATATTTATAAGCTCATAATATTGTAAATCATAGTTGTGTAAAAGTGCTGACTAATGTTAAATTTCGACATTTCCTTAGGACCTTCATGACAAAACATTAAAAACACTTGAAAAAACGTTTGTTTTAGGATTAAAATTGATACCTAAATTTATGAAAATTAATAATTTTCAAACTCAATAACATTGTAAAATATAGTTGGTACAAGTGGTGGAATCAATGTCAAATTTCAACATTATTAGCCTTGTTTTTCAAAAATACATGAAAATACTTGAAAAACAGTTGGTTTTTCCTGTATTAAAATGATCATCTTAAATTCCATTAAAAATAGATATTTTTAGCTATTAATTTGTAAAATATAGTTTGGTAGAAAATATCAAAAGACCATTTTAAGCTACAGATATAACAGAAAATATATCACTTTGTATGAAAAAAAACTCTTCACGGAAAAACTAGCTAAATCTTGAAAACACTACAATAAAGCGTCTATACCAATATGATAAGTAAAATACTCTGTATATATTTATATATACCATAACATCTACAGTTTACAAGAACTAAGAAAAAAACGCTTGCAATATACGGGTATATCAACAATAAAGTAACTCTTACTCTTCCTATTAATAGCCTTAATGTAAGGTACGTTACTTAAACGGTGCAAATTATTCTAAAGAGGATTTATACTTCAATTTGTAGGAAAAAGCATATATCATCTGATAGCTAGGAAATCATGAAAACACTACATTTTATCTTGGTTTATAGCCAATAAATTAATGTAAAACTACTTGTATCTTGTACAATAACGTACAGTTTAGAAGGAAAAACTATGAAAAACAAATGCCAATATACCGTATATATCACAATAAATAACCTCTTACTCTTCTAATTTAATAGCTTATGTAAGCTAAGTACTTATAAGGTGCCCCCCCCCCCCCCCAAATTATTTCAAAAAAGGATTGTATACTTCAATTTGTAGGAGCAACAGCTATATATCCCCGATAAATAGCTAATATCATGAAAACAATATCATTTTATAGGGTTTATAGCAATATGCTAAGTAAAACTACTTGTCTTCTACCAATAACGCTTACAGTTTACAGAAACTATGAAAAAAACTGCTGCAATATACCGTTTATTATCACAATAAATAAC
The DNA here is from genome assembly GCA_016584305.1 of Chionoecetes opilio. Classification (NCBI taxonomy): domain Eukaryota; kingdom Metazoa; phylum Arthropoda; class Malacostraca; order Decapoda; family Majidae; genus Chionoecetes; species Chionoecetes opilio. The sequence goes on along the minus strand of JACEEZ010022453.1, from coordinate 161,278 downwards.
CTCTTATTATCTTCTATTGATAATGTAAGCTACTTAGAGGGCAAATTTATTCTAAAAAGAGGATTTATACTTCAATTGTGTAGGTTAAGTAATCACAAATAAATAGCTAATATCATTGAAAAACACTACATTTTTAGGGGGTATAGCAAATATAATAAGTAAAACTACTTGTAATTATACAATAACGCTACAGTTTAGAAGAAAACTATGAAAAACGCTTGCATTATACCGTTATATCACAATAAATACCTCTTCTCTTCTATTTATTAGCTTAAGTAATAAAGCTACTTAGAGTGCAAATTATTCTAAAAAAAAGGCTTGTATATTTCAATTTGTAGGAAAACAGCTATATATCACGATAACTAGCTAAAAATCATGAAAGAACACATTTTGCGGTTATAAGCAACATCATAAGGTAAATTCTTCTATTAAGGATATAACACTACAATTAAGAGAAACTATGACAAACACGTATATATACAATTTTTTACAATATTAGTTCAAAATCCTATTATAAGCTTACAGTAGTTTAAACTAGGAATTTCTAACGAAAACAACTATAATTCCCACATTTTGAATTTCTCTATCAAAAAAAGGCTGAATTATGCAATTTCGATATTTTTTTGCGCTGCGAAAATACATTACAACACTTGAAAAAAACGTTGCTTTTGGATATAAAAATTGATTCATAAATTTCATGAAAAAATACATATTTTTAAGTCATAATATTGTAAAATATTTAATTGCGTAAAAGTGATGAATAATGTCAAATTCGGAACATTTTTTGCTTTAAACAATTACATTAAAACATTGAAAAAACGTGTTTTTAAGATTAAAATTGATATAAAGTCAGAAAAATACCAATTTTTTAGCTTATTAATTTTGTAAAATATAGTTGTAGCAAATATAAAAAGCTATTTAGCTACAGAACTAAAGAAATATACTTCAATTTGCAGAAAAAAAAAACCTTCACTGATAACTAGCTAAAATCATTGAAAACAGTACTTTATGGGTTTATAGCAATATGATAAGTAACAACTACTTGTATAATATACAATAACTCTACAGTTTACAAGGAAAAACTATGAAAAAAAGCTTGCAATATACCGTTATATCATAATAAATAACCTTCCTACTTTCTATTTAATAGCTTAATGTATGTAAGGCTAATTATAGGGCAAATTTATTCTAAAAAAGAGGATGTATATGCTTCAATTTGTAGGAAAAACAGTTATATATCACTGAAAAACTAACTAAATTCATTGAAAAACCACAACATTTTTATGGGTTATAGCAATAAAATAAGTAAAACTACTTGTATATATAAAATAACGCTACAGTTAGAAGAAACTATGAAAACGATTGCAATATACGTTATACAACAATAAAAAAACCTCTTACCTTCTATTTATAGCTTAATGTAATGTAAGCCAGTTTATAGTGCAAATTATTCTAGAAAGAGGATTTTATTACTCAATTGGTAGGAAACAGTATATCTCACACGATAATTAGCTAATATCATTGAAACACTACGTTTATGGGTTTATAGCATATGATAAAGTAAAAACTCTTGTATATATACAATAACGATACAGTTTACAAGAAACTATGAAAAAACGCTGCAATATACGCGTTTATATCACAATAAATAACCTATTACTCTTCTATTCCTATAGATTAATGTAATATAAGCTACTTATAGGTGCAAATTAATTCTAAAAAGAGGATTTTATACTTCAATTTGTAGGAGAACAGCTATACATCACCGATAAATAGCTAATATCATTGAAACACTACATTTTATGGGTTTATAGCAATATGATAAGGTAAAAAACTACTTGCCATATATTTACAATAACGCTACAGTTACAAGAAAAACTATGAAAAAACGCTTGCAATATACCGTTATTTACAATAAATAAAACTTTACTCTTCTATTTATGAGCTTAATGTAAACGAAGCACTTAGGTGCAAATTATTCTAAAAAAAGGATTGTATTCTTCCATATTGTAGGAGAACAGCTATAATCACGATACAATAGCTAATATCATTGAAAACACTACATTTTATGGGTTATAGCAATATGATAAGTAAAACAAACTTGTATATCTACAATCAACGCTACAGGTTTACAAGAAACTATGAACACGCTTGAATATACCGTTATATCACAATAAATAACTCCTTACTCTTCTATTTATTAATGTAAGGCTACTTATAGTGGCCAAGTATTCTAAAAAAGAAGGATTTTATACTTCAATTGTAGGAAGACAGCTATATATCACCGATAAATAGCTAATATCATTGAAAACACTACATTTTATGGGGTTATAGCAATATGATAAGTAAAACTACTTGTATATATACAATAACGCTACAGTTTACAAGAAACTATGAAAAACGCTTGCAATATACCGTTATATCTCAATAAATAACCTCTTTCTCTTCTATTTATTAGCTTAATGTAATATAAGCTACTTATAGTTGCAAATTATTCTAAAAAAAGGATTGTATACTTCAATTTGTAGGAAAACAGCTATATATCACCGATAACTAGCTAAAATCATTGAAAAGAACACATTTTGAGGGTATAAAGCATTATCATAAGGTAAATTCCTTCTATTAATGATATAACACTACAATTAAGAAGAAACTATGAAAAACACGTATAATATACAATTTTTTCACAATATAGAGTCTCAAAATCCTATTATAAGCTTACAGTATTTTAAAATAGGAATTTCTAACGAAAACAACTATAATTCCACATTTTGAATTTCTCTATCAAAAAAAGGGCTGAATAATGTCAATTTTCGATATTTTTTTGCGCTTCGAAAATACATTAAAACACTTGAAAAAACGTTGCTTTTAGGAATAAAATTGATACATAAATTTCATGAAAAATACATATTTTAAGCTCATAATATTGTAAAATATAGTTGTGTAAAAGTGCTGAATAATGTCAAATTTCGACATTTTTTAGGCTTTCAAAAATACATTAAAACACTTGAAAAAACGTTGTTTTTAACATTAAAATTGATACCTAAATTTCATGAGAAATACATATTTTTAGCTCATAACATTGTAAAATATAGTTGTGTAAAAGTGCTGAATAATGTCAAATTTCGACATTAATTAACCTTTCAAAAATACATTAAAATACTTGAAAAAACATTGTTTTTAAGATTAAAATTGATATCTAAATTTCATGAAAAATACATATTTTTAGCTATTAATTTTGTAAAATATAGTTGTAGCAAATATAAAAAGCTATTTAGCTACAGATATAAAGAAATATACTTCAATTTGCAGAAAAAAAACTCTTCACTGATAACTAGCTAAAATCATTGAAAACAGTACATTTTATGGGTTTATAGCAATATGATAAGTAAAACTACTTGTATATATACAATAACTCTACAGTTTACAAGAAACTATGAAAAACGCTTGCAATATACCGTTATATCATAATAAATAACCTCCTACTCTTCTATTTAATAGCTTAATGTTATGTAAGCTACTTATAGGTGCAAATTTTTCTAAAAAGAGGATTTTATGCTTCAATTTGTAGGAAAACAGTTATATATCACTGAAAACTAACTAAAATCATTGAAAACACAACATTTTATGGGTTTATAGCAATATAATAAGTAAAACTACTTGTATATATACAATAACGCTACAGTTTAGAAGAAACTATGAAAAACGATTGCAATATACCGTTATATCACAATAAATAACCTCTTACTCTTCTATTTAATAGCTTAATGTAATGTAAGCTACTTATAGGTGCAAATTATTCTAAAAAGAGGATTTTATACTTCAATTTGTAGGAAAACAGCTATATATCACCGATAATTAGCTAATATCATTGAAAACACTACGTTTTATGGGTTTATAGCAATATGATAAGTAAAACTACTTGTATATATACAATAACGCTACAGTTTACAAGAAACTATGAAAAACGCTTGCATATAGCCGTTATTTCACAATAAATAATCCTCTTACTCTTCTATTTATTACTTAATGTAATGTAAGTTCTACTTATAGGTGCAAATTATTCTAAAAAAAGGATTGTATACTTCCATTTGTAGGAGAACACTATATATCACCGATAAATAGCTAATATCATTGCAAACACTACATTTTTATGGGTTTATCCAATATGATAAGTAATTACTTGTATATCTACAATAACCGCTACAGTTTACAAGAAACTATGAAAAACGCTTTGCAATATACCGTTATAATCCAATAAATAACCTCTTACTCTTCTATTATTATGTAAGCTACTTATATTGGGCAAATTATTCTAAAAAGAGGATTTCTACTTCAATTTGTTAGGAAGACAGATATAATATCACGCTGGATAAATAGCTAATATCATTGAAAACACTACTTTTTTTTGGGTTAGAGCATAATGATAAGTAAAACTACTTGTATATATCAATTACGCTACAAGTTAACAAGAACTATTGAAAACGCTTGCAATAAGTACCGTTATAATCTCATATAACCTCTTGGCTCTTCTATTTATTAGCTTAATGTATATAAGCTACTTATAGTTGCAAATTGTTCGAAAAAAAGATTGTATACTTCAATTTGTAGGAAAACAGCTATATATCACCGATAACTAGCTAAAATCATTGAAAAGAACACATTTTGAGGTTATAAAGCATTATCATAAGGTAAATTCCTTCTATTAATGATATAACACTACAATTAAGAAGAAACTATGAAAAACACGTATAATATACAATTTTTTCACAATATAGTCTCAAAATCCTATTATAAGCTTACAGTAGTTTAAAATAGGAATTTCTAACGAAAACAACTATAATTCCACATTTTGAATTTCTCTATCAAAAAAAGGGCTGAATTATGTCAATTTTCGATATTTTTTTGCGCTTCGAAAATACATTAAAACACTTGAAAAAACGTTGCTTTTAGGAATAAAATTGATTCATAAATTTCATGAAAAATACATATTTTAAGCTCATAATATTGTAAAATATAGTCGTGTAAAAGTGCTGAATAATGTCAAATTTCGACATTTTTTAGGCTTTCAAAAATACATTAAAACACTTGAAAAATCGTTGTTTTTAACATTAAAATTGATACCTAAATTTCATGAGAAATACATATTTTTAGCTCATAACATTGTTAAAATATAGTGTGTAAAAGTGCTGATATAATGTCAAATTTCGACATTAATTTTTTTAAAAAAAAAAAAAAAACCCTTACTCCAAAAAACAAAAATACATTAAAAATACCTTGAAAAAACATTGTTTTAAGATTAAAATTGATATCTAAATTTTCATGAAAAATACATCTTTTAGCTAGAATTTGTAAAATATAGTTGTAGCAATATTTAAAAAAGCTATTTAGCTACAGATAGTAAGAATATACTTCAATTGCAGAAAAAAAAAAACTCTTTCACTGATAATAGCTAAAATCATTGGAACAGTAACATTTATGGGTTTATAGCCATATGATAAGTAAAACTGACTTGGATATATACAAAACGCTACAGTTTACAAGAAACTATGAAAAAACGCTTGCAATAACCGTTATATCATAATAAATAGCCTCCTACTCTTCTATTGTAATAGCTTAATTTTATGTTAAGCATAATCTTATAGGTGCAATTTTTCTAAAAAGAGGATTTATGCTTCATTGTAGGAAAACAGTTATATATCCCTGAAAAACTAACTAAAATCATTGAAAACACAACATTTATGGGTTCTCGCATTAATAAAGTAAAACTACTTGTATATATACAATAAACGCTACAGTTTAGAAGAAACTATGAAAACCGATTGCAAACTACCGTTATATCACATAAATAAACCTCTACTCTTCTATTTATAGCTAATGTTAATGTAAGCTACTATAGTTGCAAAATTCTAAAAAGAGGATTTTATACTTCAATTTGTAGGAAAACAACTAGATATAAAGGATAGTTAGGTAAAATCATTGAAATACAATACATTTATGGGTTTATAGCAATATGATAAGTAAAAACTATTTGTATATATACAATAACGTTACAGTTTCCAAGAAACTATGAAAAACGCTTGCAAAGTATACCTTTATATAACAATAATTTCCTCCTACTCTTCTATGTATTAGCTTATGTAATGTAAGCTACTATAGGTGCAAAAGTATTCTAAAAAAAGATGGTTATACTTCAATTTGTAGGAAAACAAGCTATATATCACCGATAAATAGCTAATATCATTGAAACACACATTTACGGTTTTAGCAATATGATAAGTAAAACTACTTGTCATATATACAATAACGATACAGTTACAAGAAGCTATGAAAAACCGCGTTGAAATATACGGTTATATCACAATAAAAACCTCTACTCTTCCCATTTAAAAGCTTAATGTAATGTAGCTATTATAGGTGCAATTCTCTAAAAAGAGGAGTTTATACTTCAATTTTTAGGACAGCTCTTATATCACTGATACTAGCTAAAATCATTGAAAACACTACATTTTATGGGTTTATAGCAATATAATAAGTAAAAACTAATATGATATATACAATAACGCTACAGTTAGAAGAACTATTATGAAAAACGCTGCAATATTACGTTATATCACATTAAATAACCTCTACCTTCTATTTATTTATAGGCTTAATGTAATAAGTACTTATAGGTGCAAATATTCTAAAAGAGATTTTATATTTCCCATTTGTAGGAAAACAAGCTATATATCCCCACGATAACTAGGTAAAAAAGCATTGAAAACACTACATTTTATGGGTCTATAGCAATATACTAAGTAAAACACTGTATATATACATTAACGATACAGTTTACAAGAAACTATGGAAAAACGCTTGCAATATACCGTTATATCACAATAAATAACCTCTTACTTTCTATTTATTAATGTAAGTAATTATAGGGGCCAAATTATTCTAAAAAAGAGGATTTTATACTTCAATTTGTAGGAAGACAGCTATATATCACCGATAAATAGCTAATCTCATTGAAAAACACTACCTTTAGGTGTTAAGCAATATGATAAGTAAAACTACTTGAATATATACAATAAACGCTAACAGTTTACAAGAAACTTGGAAAAACGCTTGCAATATACGTATATCTCAATTAAATAACCCTTCTCGAGTCTATTTATTAGCTTAATGTAATTAAGCTACTTATAGTGGCAAATTATTCTAAAAAAAAGGATTGTATACTTCAATTTGTAGGAAAAACAGCTATATATCACCGATAAAATAGCTAAAATCATGAAAAGAAAACACATTTTGAGGGTTATACAAGCATTATCATAGGTAAATCCTTCTATTAATGATATAACACTACAATTAAGAAGAAATATGAAAAACGTATTATATACAATTTTTTCACAATATAGTCTCAAAATCCTATATAGCTTTACAGTAGGTTAAAATAGGAATTTCAAACGAAAACAACTATAATTCCACATTGTGAAATTTCTATCAAAAAAGGCTGAATAATGTCAATTTTCGATATTTTTTGCGCTTCGAAAATAAGTAAAAACACTTGAAAAACGTTGCTTTTTCAGGAATAAAATGATACATAAAATTTCATGAAAAAAATACATATTTTAAGCTTCATAATATTGTAAAATATAGTCGTTGTAAAAGTGCTGAATAATGTCAAATTTCGACATTTTTTAGGGCTTTCAAAATACATTAAAAAAACACTTGAAAAAAACGTTGTTTTAACATTTAAAATGTGATACCTATAATTTCAGAGGAAAACAATTTTTAGCATAACATTGTAAAATATAGTGTGTAAAATGCTGAATAATGTCAAATTTCGGACATTAATTAACCTTTCAAAAAATACATTAAAATACTTGAAAAAACATTGTTTTTAAGATTAAAATTGTATCTAAATTTCATGAAAAAAATAACCATATTTTAGGCTTTAATTTGTAAAATATAGTTGTAGCAAATATAAACAGCTATTTAGCTACAGAATAAAGAAATATACTTCAATTGCCGAAAAAAACCCTTCGGCTAACTAGCAAAATCCATTGAAAACAGTACATTTGTATGGGTTATAGCATATGAGAAGTAAAAAACTACTTGTATATATACAATAACTCTACCAGTTTACAATAAACTATGAAAAACGATTGCAATAGACGTTCTATCAAATAAATAACCTCATACTCTTCTATTTAATAGCTAAGTTATGTAAGCAAATATAGGTGCAAATATTCTAAAAAAATTTTGAACCAATTTAGGGTTAAAATCCCCAAAAAAAATACAAATTCTGAAACCTACTTTAAAAGGGTTAAGAATATTAATAAAAACTTTTTTTTATAAATAAAAAATTTTAAGCTAAAATTTTAAAATATAAAAAGGGGTTTAATTACCTTTAAAAAAAATGCTTATCCTTTTATTAATGAAAACTTTTGGGGTTTTTCAAAAAAGGGGTTTTAAATCTTATTTTAAAAACGCTTTTTTTAAAAGGGGGTTAAATAAAAATAAAAATTTTAAACTTTGTTATTCTAAGCTAAAATTTTTCAAAAAATAAAAAAGTTGTTACCAAATTTTAAAAAAACCCTTTTCCTATTTATTACTAATTAAAAACTACTTTAGTTAAATTTTTAAAAAAAATTGTATTTTCTTTTTAAAAAACAGTTTTCAGAAACTAGAAAACTTGAAAAAAACACATTTTATTAAACTTTTCATTATTTTCTTTTAAATATAAAATAAAATTTAAAAGAATTAAAAAACATTAAACATTTTTTCCAAAAGTTTAAAATCCTTTTTAAAACTTTTTTAATTTTAAAATGGGAATTTTTAAACAAAAACACTAAAAAATTCCACATTTTAATTTTTTATAAAAAAGGGCTGTTTTCCCTTTTCAATTTTTTTTTCCTTTTTAAAAATCATTAAAAACTTAAAAAAGGTTTTTAGGTAAAATTTTTCAAAAAAAAAAAAAATACTTTTTTAGAAAATTTTTAAAAATTAGGGTTAAAAGCTATATTAAAACACATTTTTGGTTTAAAAAAAAATTAAACCTTGAAAAAAGTTTTTTTTTAAAATTTAAAAATTGATAAAAATTTTTCAAAAATACTTTTTACTTTTTTTAAATTGTTTTGAAAAATTTTTAAAAAAATATTCAATTTGAAAAAAATTTCAAAATAATTAAAAATTGAAAAAACATTTTTTTATAAAAGATTAAAATTTGTAATTAAATCTAATTTTCAAAAACTTTTTAAAATTTATTATTTTAATAAATATTTTTTTTTTTTATAAAAAAAAGCTATTAAGTCAATTTTTTAAAAAAATTTTTATTTCAATTTGGGGAAAAAATTTTCCGAAACTACTAAAATCATTGAAAAAACTTTTTTGGTTTTAAGCTATATAAAAAAACTTTTAAATCAATAAACTTTAAAAAATATAAAAAATTCAATATAGTTTTCAAATAAAAAAACCTTCCCTTTTTTTTAATAGTTAAGAAAAAAATTTATTTTTGGAAAAATTTTTTCAAAATTTTTTTATTTCATTTTTTTAAAAAATTTTTCACGAAAATAAAAAACATTAAAAACCCCTTTTAGGTTTTAAAATTAATAAAAAATTTTTAATTAAAAAGCTCCTTTTAAAGTTAAAAAAAGTTGCATATCCGTTTTTACTAAATAATTTCCCCTTTTTTAAAATTGTTAAAAAATTTAAACTATTATGGGTCAATTTTAAAAAAATTTAATTAAAATTTGTGGGAAAAAATAATTCCCCTAAAAAAACAAAAATTCATTAAAAAAAACTTTTTGGGTTTAAAATTGATAAAAAAATATTGAATACTGCAAATTTTTAAAAATATAAAACCTTTGAAAACTTTTATAAAAAAAAAAATTTCTTACTTAAAAAATTTTTTTAATGAAACTTGGGGGAATTTTTTAAAAAAGGGATTTATTTAATTTGAAAGAAAAAAAACCCCGATAAATGCTACTTTAAAACAATTTTTAGGTTTTTGAAATTTTTAAAAAAATATTTATAATAAAACCTACTTTTCAAACTTAAACCCCTTAATTCCTTTTTTCTAAAAATTTTTCTTCTTTTTTATACTTAATTAATAAACTATTTAATTAAAATTTTTAAAAAAGGGATTTTATATTCAATTTGTAAAACCCAATTTTAACCCGTTTAAAAACTTGAAAAACCATTTTTTTAACCATAAAAAATTTAAATTTTTTTAAATTTTAAAATTTTAACCTACATTAGGAAAAAATATAAAAAATTTTAAATATCTTTTAAAAAATAAACCCCAAAACTTTTTTTTTAAAATTTTTTTAAATTTTTCACATTAAATTGAATTTTTTTTAAAAAATTTAAATCTTTTCTTTTTCCGCTTAAATACAAAAACATTAAAATTTTTTTTGAAAAAAAATTTTTTAAAAAAATATAAGCTTATAAAGGGAAATTTTTTTTAAAGGAAAAACACTTTTTTTAGAAAAAACAAAAACACTTAAAAAATTTTTTAAAAATAAATTCCAAATTATAAAACTATTTTTAAAAAAAAAAATTTTCAAAAAACATTAAAAAATTCCAATTTAATTTTCTTTAAAAAACAAAATTTTAAAAAAATTTTTTTAATTTTTTTTAAACTTTCAAAAAATACTTTTTTAAACTTAAAAATTTTTTTTTTTTAAAAAAAAAGAAAAATTAAAATTTACTCTTTTTAGAAAAAAAAATTTTGCTATATTTTAAAATTTTAAACCTTTTTTAAGGTTATTAAAGGTTAATATTAACTTTTAAATTTTTCAAAAAATTTAAAACTTGAAAAACGTTTAAAACCTTTATAATTTAACCTTTATTTATAAAAATATATTTTTATTTTAATAAAATATTTTTAAAAAAATTGGGGAAAAACTAAATTTCTTTTCCAGTTAAATATAAAATTTAAATTTAAAATAATCTAAAACACTAAAATTTAAATTTTTTTTTAAAAATTAAAAGGTATAAAATATTCTAAAAATTTTCCAAAATTTTCCTTAAAATTTGTAATTAAAATTTAGAAATTAAAACTATTACTAATATAAAAATTTTAAATCCAATTAAAAGAAACATTTTTTCCGTTTAAAAACTTAATCATTGAAAAATACATTTTTTTTAATAAAATATTAAAAAAATTCTTGTATAAAAAACAATACAATTTAAAAAAACTTGAAAAATTCAAATATTTATCACAAAAAAACCCCTTTCCCTTTTATTTAAAACTTAATTAATGTAGTAACTTAAATTCAATTAACAAAAAGGATTTTATCCACATTTTAGGAAAACACTATATATCATAGCATAAAATCATTGAAAATACTTTTATGGTTTTAAAAAAAATAAAACTCTTTTATATAAAAACGCTCATTTTGAAGAACTATGACTTGCAATTTTCCAAAAAAATTTTACCTTCTTTTAACTTCTATTTAATACTTATATAAAAACTACTTATGGTAAAATTCTAAAAATATTTATACTTAATTTAGAAAACACATTACATAATAGAAAACATTAAAAACATACTTTATGGTTTAAAATAAATAAAAAAACTACTTTATATATATAATAACTACATTTAAGAAATTTTTAAAAAGGAATAGTTAAAATTAAAATAATACTTTACTCTTTTTAATGCAATGTAATGTAAGACTTAATGAAATATTAAAAAATTTTATTTCAATTGTAGAAAACACTATATATCAATGAATACGGGTAAAATATTGAAAACATATTTTTTATGGGTTTATAAATTCTGTATTTCTTGTATTACAATAACGCTAAGTTTACAAGAAACTTGAAAAACGCTTGAATTACGGTATACAATAATCCTCTACTCTTCTATTAATCTTAATGTATGTAAGCTACTTATAGTGCAAATTATTCTAAAAGAGGTTTACTTCATTTGTAGGAAACAGCTATATATCACCGATAATTAGCTAATATCATTGAAAACACTACATTTTATGGGTTTATAGCAATATGATAAGTAAAACTACTTGTATATATACAATAACGCTACGTTTACAAGAAACTATGAAAAACGCTTGCAATATAGCGTTATTATTCATAATAAATCCTCTTACTCTTCTATTTATATAGCTTAATGTAATGTAAGCTACTTATAGGTGCAAATTATTCTAAAAAAAGATTGTATACTTCAATTTGTAGGAAAACAGCTATCTATCACTGATAACTAGCTAAAATCATTGAAAACACTACATTTTATGGGTTTATAGCAATATAATAAGTAAAACTACTTGTATATATACAATAACGCTACAGTTTACAAGAAACTATGAAAAGCGCTTGCAATATACCGTTATATCACAATAAATACCTCTTACTCTTCTATTTATTAATGTAATGTAAGCTACTTATAGGGGCAAAATTATTCTAAAAAGAAGGATTTTATACTTCAATTTGTAGGAAAAACAGCTATATATCACGATAAACTACTATAATATCATTGAAACACTACATTTTATGGGTTATATGCAATATAATAAGTAAAACTACTTGTATATATACAATAACGCTACAGTTTAGAAGAAAACTATGAAAAACGCTTGCAATATACCGTTTATTCACAATAAATAACCTCTTTACTCTTCTATTTAATTAGCTTAATGTATGTAAGCTACTTATAGTTGCAAATTATTCTAAAAAAAGGATTGTATACCTTCAATTTGTAGGAAAACAGCTATATATCACCGATAACTAGCTAAAATCATTGAAAAGAACACATTTTGAAGGTATAAAGCATTATCATAATGTAAATTCCTTCTATTAATGATATAACACTACAATTAAGAAGAAACTATGAAAACACGTATAATATACAATTGTATCACAATATAGAGTCTCAAACTCCTATTGTAAGCTTACAGTAGTTTAAAATAGCAATTTCTAACGAAAACAACTATAATTCCACATTTTGAATTTCTCTATCAAAAAAAGGGCTGAATAATGTCAATTTCGACATTTTTTTGCCCTTCAAAAAAATACATTAAACACTTGAAAAACGTTGTTTTAGGAATAAAATTGATACATAAATTTCATGAAAAATACATATTTTAAGCTCATAATATTGTAAAATATAGTTGTGTAAAAGTGCTGAATAATGTTAAATTTCGACATTCCTTAGGCCTTCAAAAAAACATTAAAACACTTGAAAAAACGTTGTTTTAAGATTAAAATTGATACCTAAATTTCATGAAAAATACATATTTTTAACTCAATAACATTGTAAAATATAGTTGTGTACAAGTGGTGAATAATGTCAAATTTCAACATTATTTAGCCTTTCAAAAATACATTAAAATACTTGAAAAAATGTTGTTTTTTAAGATTAAAATTGATATCTAAATTTCATGAAAAATAGATATTTTTAGCTATTAATTTTGTAAAATATAGTTGTAGAAAATATCAAAAGCTATTTAGCTACAGATATAAAGAAATATACTTCAATTTGTAGAAAAAAACAACTCTTCACTGAAAACTAGCTAAAATCATTGAAAACACTACAATTTAAGGGTTTATACCAATATGATAAGTAAAATTACTTGTATATATACAATAACACTACAGTTTACAAGAAACTATGAAAAACGCTTGCAATATACCGTTATATCACAATAAATAACCTCTTACTCTTCTATTTAATAGCTTAATGTAATGTAAGTTACTTATAGGTGCAAATTATTCTAAAAAGAGGATTTTATACTTCAATTTGTAGGAAAACAGCTATATATCACTGATAGCTAGGTAAAATCATTGAAAACACTACATTTTATGGGTTTATAGCAATATAATAAGTAAAACTACTTGTATATATACAATAACGCTACAGTTTAGAAGAAACTATGAAAAACGATTGCAATATACCGTTATATCACAATAAATAACCTCTTACTCTTCTATTTAATAGCTTAATGTAATGTAAGCTACTTATAGGTGCAAATTATTCTAAAAAGAGGATTTTATACTTCAATTTGTAGGAAAACAGCTATATATCACCGATAATTAGCTAATATCATTGAAAACACTACATTTTATGGGTTTATAGCAATATGATAAGTAAAACTACTTGTATATATACAATAACGCTACAATTTACAAGAAACTATGAAAAACGCTTGCAATATACCGTTATATCACAATAAATAACCTCTTACTCTTTTATTTAATAGCTTAATGTAATGTAAGCTACTTATAGTTGCAAATTATTCTAAAAAGAGGATTTTATACTTCAATTTGTAGGAAAACAACTATATATCAATGATAACTAGGTAAAATCATTGAAAACACTACATTTTATGGGTTTATAGCAATATGATAAGTAAAACTACTTGTATATATACAATAACGCTACAGTTTTCAAGAAACTATGAAAAACGCTTGCAATATACCGTTATATAACAATAAATTTCCTCCTACTCTTCTATTTATTAGCTTAATGTAATGTAAGCTACTTATAGGTGCAAATTATTCTAAAAAAGATAATTTATATTCAATTTGTAGGAAAACAGCTCTATATCACTCGTGATAACAGGTAAAATCATTGAAAATACACTATACATTTAGGGTTTATAGCAATCCATACTAAGTTAAAAAAAACTACTTGTATATAACAATAAAACGCTACAGTTTACAAGTGCAAACTATGAAAAACGCTTGCAAATATACCGTTATATCACAATAAATAACCTCTTACTCTTCTATTTATTAATGAAGAACTTATAGGGGCAAATATTCTAAAAAGGAGGATTTTATACTTCATTTTAGGGAAGACAGCTATATTCACCGATACATGCTAATATCATGAAAACCACTACATTTATGGGGTTATAGCATATGATAAGTAAAACTACTTGTATATATACAATAACGCTACAGTTTACAAGTACAAACTATGAAAACGTCTTGCATATATACGTATATCTCAATAAATAACCTCTTCTCTCTTCTATTTATTCGTCTAAAGTAATATAAGCTACTTATTAGTGGCAAATTAATTCCTAACAAAAAAGGATTGTAACTTCCATGTAGGAAAAACAGCTTATATATCACGTAATAGCAATATCATGAAAAACACTACATTTTATGGTTTCTAAAGCAATAGATTAAAGTGTGTTTTAAAAACTACTGTTATATATAAAATAACGCTACAGTTTTTAGAACAGAAAAACTATGAAAAAAACGATTGCAATATACCGTTATATCACAAAAATACCTCTTACTCTCTATTTTTAATAGGCTTAATATAAGTAAGCTACTTATAGGTGCAAAATTATTCTAAAGAGGATTGTATACTTCAATTTGTAGGAAAACACTATATATCACCGATAATTAGCTTCATATCATTGAAAACACTTACATTTAGGGAGTTTTATAGCAATATGATAAGTAACAACTACTTGTATAATACAATAACGCTACAGTTAGAAGAAACTATGAAAAACGCTGGCAATTATACCGTTTAGTTATCACAATAAATAACCTCTTACTCTTTTATTTTAATGCTTAATGTAATGTAAGCTACTTATAGTTGCAAATTATTCTAAAAAGAGGATTTTATACTTCAATCTTGTAGGAAAACAAACTATATATCAATTGAAGCTATGTAAAATCATTGAAACACTACATATGGGTTTATATAGCAATATGATAAGTAAAACTACTTGTATATATACAATAACGCTACAGTTTAGAAGAAACTATGAAAAACGCTTGCAATATACCGTTATATCACAATAAATAACCTCTTACTCTTCTATTTAATAGCTTAATGTAATGTAAGCTACTTATAGGTGCAAATTATTCTAAGAAGAGGATTTTATATTTCAATTTGTAGGAAAACAGCTATATATCACTGATAACTAGGTAAAATCATTGAAAACACTACATTTTATGGGTTTATAGCAATATACTAAGTAAAACTACTTGTATATATACAATACGCTACAGTTTACAAGAAACTATGAAAAACGCTTGCAATATACCGTTATATCACAATAAATAACCTCTTACTCTTCTATTTATTAATGTAAGCTACTTATAGGGGCAAATTATTCTAAAAAGAGGATTTTATACTTCAATTTGTAGGAAGACAGCTATATATCACCGATAAATAGCTAATATCATTGAAAACACTACATTTCATGGGGTTATAGGCAATATGATAAGTAAAACTACTTGTATATATACAATAACGCTACAGTTTACAAGAAACTATGAAAAACGCTTGCAATATACCGTTATATCTCAATAAATAACCTCTTTCTCTTCTATTTATTAGCTTAATGTAATATAAGCTACTTATAGTTGCAAATTATTCTAAAAAAAGGATTGTATACTTCAATTTGTAGGAAAACAGCTATATATCACCGATAACTAGCTAAAATCATTGAAAAGAACACATTTTGAGGGTATAAAGCATTATCCTAAGGTAAATTCCTTCTATAATGATATAACACTACAATTAGAAGAAACTATGAAAACAGTATAATAATACAATTGTATCACAATGTAGAGTCTCAAACTCCTATTATAGCTTACAGTAGTTTTAAATAGCAATTCTAACGAAACAACTATAATTCCACATTTTGAATTTTCTCTATCAAAAAAAGGCCTGAATAATGTCATTTTCGACATTTTTTAGCCCTTCAAAAAATACATTAAAACGCTTGAAAAAACGTTTGTTTTTTTTAGGATAAAATTGATACATAAATTTCATGAAAAATACATATTTTAAGCTCATATATTGTAAAATATCGTTGTGTAAAAGTGCTGAATACTGTTAATTTCGACTTCCTTAGGCCTTCAAAAAACATTAAACACTTGAAAAAACGTTGTTTTTAAGATTAAATTGAGACCTAAATTTCATTCAAAGCATATTTTTAACTCCATAACATTGTAATTATAGTTGTGTACAAGTGGTGAATAAGTGTCAAATTTCCAACATTATTTAGCCTTTCCAAAATACATTAAAATACTTGAAAAAATGTTTTTTTTATAAGATTAAATTGATATCTAAATTTCATGAAAAATAGACATTTTTAAACTATTTCATTTTGTATAACTCTAGTTGTAGAAAATATCAAAGCTATTAGCTACAGGATATAAAAGAATATACTTCATTTGTAGAACACACACACCTCTACTTCACATGATCTCACCCTAGCGATCATTGGAAACACTACGTTTAAGGTTTTTACCATATGATCAGTAAAATTCTTAATATCTACAATCATAACTACGCTACGTTTTTACGTGAACCCTGGAAACGCTTGCAATATACCGGTTATCACAATAATAACCTATTACTCTTCTATTTATAGCTTAATGTAGTGTAAGTTTACTTATAGTGCAAATTTCTTAAAGAGGATTATTATACTTCATTTGTAGGAAACATCTATATATCACTGATAGCTAGTTAAATCATTGAAAGACTACAATTTTATGGGTTTTATGCATATAATAGTAAACTTACTTGTATCTATACATACGCTACAGTTTTAGAATAAATACTATGAAAACGATAAAATATACCGTTTATATCACAATAATAACCTCTTACCTCTTACTATTTATAGCTTAATTAATGTAATCTACTTATAGGTGGCAAATTATTCTAAAAAGAGATTTTAACTTCAATTTGTAGGAAAACAGCTATATATCCCGATAATTAGCTATATCTTGAAACTACTACATTTTATGGGTTTATAGCTATATGATAAGTACAACTACTTGTATATATACATAACGCTACATTTACAGAAACTATGAAAACGCTTGCAATATACCGTTATAATCACAATAATCTCCTCTTACTCTTTTATTTAATAGCTTAAATTGAATGTAAGCTACTTATGTTTGCAATTCTTCTACAAAGAGGATTTTATACTTCATTTGTAGGAAAACAACTATTATCATTGATAACTAGGTAAAATCATTGAGAGAACTATTTTAATGGGTTTATAGCAATATGATAAGTAAACTCCTTTGTATATATACATAACGCTACGTTTTCAAGAAACTTATGAACGCATGCATACCGTATATAACAATAATTTCCTCCTACTCTTCTATTTAATTAGCTTATGTAATGTAAGCTACTTATAGGTGCATTATTCTAAAAAAGGATGGTTATACTTCAATTTGTAGGAAAACAGCTATATATCACCGATAAATAGCTAATATCATTGAAAACACTACATTTTAATGGGTTATAGCAGATGATAGTAAAACTACTTGTATATAATTTATCAATAACGCTACAGTTTACAAGAAGCTATGAAAACGTCTTGAATATACCGTTATAATCACAATAAATAACCTCTTACTCTTCCATTTAATAGCTTAATTGGAATGTAAGCTCTTATAGGTGCAAATTATTCTAAAAAGAGGATTTTATACTGTCAATTTCTAGAAAACACTATATATCACTGAAATAGCTAAAAATCATTGAAAACCTACATTTTATGGGTTTATAGCATATACTTAGTAAAACTACTTGTATATCATACAATACGCTACAGTTTACAAGAAACATGAAAAAAACGCTTGCAATTAACCGTTATATCACAATAAATAACCTCTTACTCTTCTTATTTATATGTAAGCCTACTTATGGGCAATTATTTAAAAGAGTATTTTATACTTCAATTTTAGGAAGACGCATATATCACCGATAAATAGCTAATATCATTGAAACACTACATTTTATGGGTTTTATAGCCTATTATTAAGAAAACTACTTGTATATATACAATAACGCATACAGTTTCCGAAACTAAATGAAAAACGCTTGCAGATTACCGTTATATCTCAATAAATAACCTCTTTCCTCTTCTATTTATTAGCTTAATGTAATATAAGCTACTTATAGTTTTGCCAACATTAGTCTAAAAAAGATTGTATACTTCAATTTGTAGGAAAACAGCTATATATCCCCGATAATTAGCTAATATCATTGAATAAAACGACTACATTTTTATGGGTTTATAGCATATGATAAGTAAAACTAGCTTGTATATTACAATAACGCTACAGTTTAGACGAAACTATGACAAACGATGCAATATCCCGTTTAATTTACAATAAATAACCTCTTACTCTTCTTTTAATAGCTTAAATGTAATGTAAGCTCCTTACATAGGTGCAAATTATTCTAAAAGAGATTTTATACTTCAATTTGTAGGGGGAAAACAGCTATATATCCCGATAATTAGCTAAAATCATTGAAAACAGTCTACATTTTTGGGTTTATAGCAATATGATAAGTAAAACTACTTGTATATATACAATACCGCTACAGTTTAGAAGAACTATTAAAACGCTTGCAATATACCGTTTATCACATAATAACCTCTTACTCTTTTATGTTAATAGCTTATGTCTGTAACAGCTACCTATAATAGTGTTGCAATTATTCTAAAAAAAGAGGTGTTTTATACCACTTCAAAATATTCTAGATGGAAAAACAACTATATATTCAATGATGCTTAGGTAATCTCTGAAAACACTACATTTTATGGTTTTGATAGCAATATGATAAGTAAAACTACTTGTATATATACAATAACGCGACGTTTTTTTCAAGAACTATGAAAAACGCTTGCAATATACCGTTATATAACAATTAATTTCCTCGACTCTTCCTATTTTATTAGCTTATGTAATGTAAGCTACTTATAGTGTAAAAAGGGGGGGGGGGGGGGCATTAATTACTAAAAAAAGTGGTATACTTCATTTTGTAGGAAAACAGCTAATATCACATAAATAGCTAATATCATTGAAACAGCTACATTTTATGGGTTTATAGCATTGATAAGTAAAACCTACTTGTATATATACAATATCGCTACAGTTTTACAAGAAGCCTTATGAAAACGCTTGAATATACGTTATTCACAATAAATAACCTTTTACTCCTCCATTTATAGATAATGTAATGTAAGCTACTTATAGGTCAAATTCTTCTAAAAAGGATTTTAATACTTCATTTGTGAAAACAGCTATATATCACTGATACTAGCTAAAATCATTGAACACTACTTTTTATGTGTTTTATAGCAATATAATAGTAAAACTACTTGTATATCTACAATAACGCTAACAGTTTAGAAAGAAACTATGATAACGCTTGCAATATACCGCTTATATAACAATAAATACTCTTACTCTTCTATTTAATATCTTAATTTAATGTAAGCTACTTATAGGTGCAATTATCCTAAAAAAGAGGATTTTTATATTTCAATTTGTGGAAAACAGCTATATATCACTGATAACTAGTAAATCATTGAAACACTACATTTTATTATGGTTATCGCATATACTAAGTAACTACTTGTATATATACAATCACGCTAACAGTTTACAAGAAACTATGAAAAACGCTTTTGCAAATATCCCGTTTATCACAATAAATAACCTCTTACTCTTCTATTTTATTAGCTTAATGTAATGGTAAGCTACTTATAGGTGGCAAATTATTCTAAAAGATGATTTTATACTTCAATTTGTTAGGAGAACACGCTATACATCACCGATAAATACTAATATCAGTTAAAACACTAACATTTTATGGGGTAATCTCATCGCAATATGATACGTACCCTACTGCATATATAACAAATAAACGCTCAGTTTACAGAAACTATGAAAACGCTTCATTACCGTTATTTCACATCTAACTCTTACTCTTCATATTTATTAGCTTATGTCATGTAAGCTACTTACATGGTGCAAATTATTCTAAAAAAAGGATGGTATACTTCAATTTGTCGGAGAACGCTATATATCCCGTAAATACTATATCATTGAAAACACTAATTTTATGGGTTTATAGCAATATGATATAAAACTACTTGTATATCTACAATACGCTACAGTTTTACAAGAACTATGAAACACGCTTGCATTACCGTTATATTCACAATAAATAACCTCTAACTCTTCTATTTATTATGTAAGCTACTTATAGGGGCAAATTTCTAAAAAGCAGGATTTTATACTTCAATTTGTAGAAGACAGCTATATATCACCGATAAATAGCTAATATCTTGAAAACACTACATTTTTATAGGGTTATTCGCAATATGATAAGTAAAACTACTTGTATATATACATACGCTACAGTTTACAAGAACTATGAAAAACGCTGCAATATACCGTTTAATCACATAATAACCTTTTTCTCTTCTTATTTATTAGCTTAATGTAATATTCAGCTACTTATAGTTTGCAAATTTATTCTAAAAACAGGATTGTAATCTTCAATTTCTAGGAAAACAGCTATTATCCACCGTAACTAGCTAAATCATTGAAAAGAACCCATTTTGAGGGTATAAAGCAGTATCATAAGGTAAATGCTTTATTAATGATATCAACACTAACAATTAAGAAAAACTTGAAAAACATGTATAATATACAATTTTTTCACAAAAATAGAGTCTCAAAATCCTATTATAACTTACAGTAGTTTTCAAAATAGCATTTCTAACGAAAACCACTATAATTCCACATTTTGAATTTCTCTATCAAAAAAACGGGCCTGAATAATGTCATTTTCGACATTTTTTAGCCCTTCAAATACTTAAAACACTTTAAAAAACGTTGGTTTTAGAATAAAATTGATCATAATTTCCACTCAATACTATTTTTAAGCTCATATTTTGTAAAATTAGGTGTGTAAAGTGCTGAATAAATGTTAAATTTCGACATTCCTTAGGCCCTTCAAACATTAAACACTGGAAAAAACGTTGTTTTAAGATTAAATTGATACCTAAATTTCATGAAAAATACATATTTTTACTCATAACATTGTAAATCTAGTTTTGTGTACCAGTGGTGATATGTAAATTTCGACATTATTTTAGCCCCTTCAAAATACTTAAAATCTTGAAAAATGTTGCTTTTTTTAATATTAAAATTGGATAGCTAAACTTTCATGAGAAATAGATATTTTTAGCATTAATTTTGTAAAAAATATAGTTTAGAAATATCAAAAGTATTTATCTAAGATATAAGAAAATATACTTCAATTGTAGAAAAAAAAACTCTTCACTGAAAACTAGCTAAAATCATTGAAAACACTATCAATTTAGGTTATCCAATATGAATAAGTAAAATTACTTTGTATATATCAATTAACACTACAGTTTTACCAAAGAAACTATGAAACACGCTTGCAATTACCGTTTATACTCCATAAAAACAACGCGCTAAACACAATCTCTATTTAACATAGCTTAATGTAATTAAGTTACTTATAGGTGCAATTATTCTAAAAAGAGGAGTTTTATACTTCAATTTGTAGTAAAACAGCTATATATCACTGATAGCTAGTAAAATCATTGAAAACAACTACTTTTATGGGGTTTTAGCATAATATAAGTAAAACTACTTGTTATAATACAATAACGCTACAGTTTAGAAGAACTAAAACGATTGGCAATATACCGTTATATCACAATAAATAACCTCTTACTCTTCTATTTAATAGCTTAATGTAATGTAAGCTACTTATAGGTGCAAATTATTCTAAAAAGAGGATTTTATCTTCACTTTGTAGGACAACAGCTATAATATCACTGATAACTAGCTAAATCATTGGAAAACACTACATTTTAATGGGTTTATAGCAATATAAGAATAAAACTACTGTATATATCAATAACGCTACGTTTGAAGAACTATGAAAAACGCTTTGCAATATACGTTATATGTCCATAACTAACCTCTTACTCTTCTATTTAATAGCTTAATGTATGAAAGCTACTTATAGGTGCAATTATTCTAAGAAGAAGGATTTTTATATTTCAATTTGTAGGAAAACAACTATATATCACGATAACTAGGTAAAATCATTGAAACACTACATTTTATGGGTTTTAATAGCAATTATACCTAAGCTAAAACTACTTTGTATATATACAATAACGCTACAGTTTACAAGAAACTATGAAAAACGCTTTGCAATATACCTTATATCACAATAAATAACCTCTTACTCTTCTATTTATTATGTAAGCTACTTATAGGGGCAAATTATTGCTAAAAGGGATTTTATATCTGTCATTTGTAGAAGACAGCTTATATTCACCGATAACTAGCTAATATCTTGAAACTCTAACATTTTATGTGTTATGCAGCAATAGATAAGTAAAACTACTTGTATATATACAATAACGCTACAGTTTACAAGAACTATGAAAAACGCTTGCAATATACCGTTATGAATCTCATCCATTAACCTCTCTTCTCTTCTATTGTATTAGCTTAATGTAATTAACTCGACTTATAGTTTTTGCAAATTATTCTAAAAAAAAAGGAATTTGTATACTTACAATTTGTAGAAAACGCTATAGATCACCGATAACTAGTGCTAAAATCATGAAAAGACACATTTTTGAGGGTATAAAGCATTATCTCAGGTAATTCCTTCTATTAATGATATAACCGAACATTAAGTAAGAACTATGAAAAACACGTAGAATATACAATTGTATCACAATATAGAGTCTCAAACTCCTATTATAAGCTTACAGTAAGTTTAAAATAGCAATTCTAACGAACACAACTATAATGTCCAATTTTGAATTCTCTATCAAAAAAAGGGCTAATAATGTCAATTTTTCGACATTTTAGCCCTTCAAATACATTAAAACGCTTGAAAAACGTTGTTTTTAGGATAAATTGATACATAAATTTCATGAAAAATACATATTTTAAGCTCATAATATTGTAACATAATAGTTGTGTAAAGTGCTGAATATGGTTAAATTTCGACATTNATGCTAAAAATCATTGAAAAATACATATTTATAGCAATATAAAATAAACTTTGTAAACAATAGTTTTTACAGAAATATAAAAAGCTCATTACCTACACAAAATAAAAAAAGATAATTACAATAGTGCTACAAAAATAAAAACGCTTTACGATAACTAGCTAAAATCATTGAAAACACTACATTTTATGGGTTTATAGCAATATAATAAGTAAAATACTGTATATATACAATAACGCTACAGTTTAGAAGAAACTATGAAAAACGCTTGCAATATACCGTTATATCACAATAAATAACCTCTACTCTTCTATTAATAGTTTAATGTAATGTAAGCTACTTATAGGTGCATAAAATTCAAAAAAGAGGATTTTTACTTTCAATTTGTAGGAAACAGCTATATATCACGATAACTAGCTAAATCTTTGAAAACACTACATTTTATGGGTTTCTAGCAATATGATAAGTAAAACTACTTGTATATATACAATAACGCTACAGTTTAAAAAACTATGAAAAACGCTTGCAATATACCGTTATATCACAATAAATAATCCTCTTACTCTTCAATTTAATAGCTTAATGTAATGTAAGCTACTTATAGGTGCAAATTATTCTAAAAAGAGGATTTTTACTTCAATTTGTAGGAAAACAGCTATATATCACCGATAACTAGCTAAATCATTGAAAAATTACATTTTATGGGTTTTATAGCAATATAATAAGTAAAACTATTTGTATATATACAATAACGCTACAGTTTAAAGAAACTAGGAAAAACGCCTGCAATATACCTTTTATATCACAATAAATAACCTCTTACTCTTCTATTTAATAGCTTAATGTAATGTAAGCTACTATAGGTGCAAAATTGTTCTAAAAAGGATTTTATACTTCAATTTGTAGGAAAACAGCTATATATCACCGATAAATAGCTAATATCATTGAAACACTACATTTTATGGGTTTATAGCCAATATGATAAGTAAAACTACTTGTATATATACAATAACGCTACAGTTTACAAGAAAGCTATGAAAACGCTTGAAATATACCGTTATATCACAATAAATAACCTCTTACTTTTCCCATTTAATAGCTTAAATGTAATGTAAGTACTTATAGGTGCAAATTATTCTAAAAAGAGATTTTATACTTCAATTTGTAGGAAAAACAGCTATATATCACTGATAACTAGGTAAAATCAATTGAAAACACTACATTTTATGGGTTTATAGCAATATATAAGAAAAAACTACTTGTATATATACAATAACGCTACAGTTTACAAGAAACTATGAAAAACGCTTGCAATATACCGTTATATCACAATAAATAACCTCTTACTCTTCTATTTATTAGCTTAATGTAATGTAAGCTACTTATAGGTGCAAATTATTCTAAAAAGAGGATTTTATACTTCAATTTGTAGAAGAACAGCTATACAACACCGATAAATAGCTAATATCATTGAAAACACTACATTTTATGGGTTTATAGCAATATGATAAGTAAAACTACTTGTATATCTACAATAACGCTACAGTTTACAAGAAACTATGAAAAACGCTTGCAATATACCGTTATATCACAATAAATAACCTCTTACTCTTCTATTTATTAATGTAAGCTACTTATAGGGGCAAATTATTCTAAAAAGAGGATTTTATACTTCAATTTGTAGGAAGACAGCTATATATCACCAATAAATAGCTAATATCATTGAAAACACTACATTTTATGGTGTTATAGCAATATGATAAGTAAAACTACTTGTATATATACAATAACGCTACAGTTTAGAAGAAACTATGAAAAACGCTTGCAATATACCGTTATATCACAATAAATAACCTCTTTCTCTTCTATTTATTAGCTTAATGTAATATAAGCTACTTATAGTTGCAAATTATTCTAAACAAAGGATTGTATACTTCAATTTGTAGGAAAACAGCTATATATCCCGATAACTAGCTAAAATCTTTAAAAGAACGACATTTTGAGTATAAAGACCATTATCATAAGGTAATTCTTCTATTAATGATATAACATTACAATTAAGAGAAACTAACTATGCAAAACCACTTATAATATACAATTTTTCACAATATAGTCTCAAAATCCTTATTATAAGCTTAGAGTAAGTTTAAAAATAGGATTTCTAACGAAAACGAACTATAATTCACATTTTGAATTTCTCTATCAAAAAAAGGCTGAATTATGTCAATTTTTGATATTTTTTTTGCGCTTCGAAAATAATTTAAACAACTTGAAAAACGTTGCTTTAGGAATAAATTTGATTCTAAAATTTCATGAAAAAATACATATTTTAGCTCATAATATTGTAAATATGTTGTGTAAAAGTGCTGAATAATGTCAAATTTCGACATTTTTTAGGCCTTCAAAATACATTAAACACTTGAAAAAACGTTGTTTTTAGATTAAAATTGATATCTACATTTCATGAAAATACATATTTTTAGCTATTAATTTTGTAAAATATACTGTAGCAAATATAAAAAGCTATTTAGCTACAATATAAAGAAAATATACTCAATTTTGCAGAAAAAAAAAACTCTTCACTGATAACTACTAAAAATTCTTGAAAAAGTAACATTTTATGGGTTTATAGCCATATGATAAGTAAAACTACTTGTATATATACAATAACTCTAGCGGTTTAAAAGAAACTATGAAAAACGCTGCTATACCGTTATATCATAATAATACCCGCCTACTCTTCTATTTAATAGCTTAGTGTTATGTAAGCTACTTTTAGTGCAAATTTTCTTCAAAAGAGATTTTATGCTTTCAATTTGTAGGCAACAGTTTATATATCACTGAAACTAACTAAATCATTGAAAACACAACATTTTTGGTTTATAGGCAAATAATAAGTTAAACTACTTGTAATATATACAATAACGCTACATTTTAAAGAAACTTTGAAAACGATTGCAATATCCCGTATTCACAATAAACTAACCCTTACTCTTCTATTTAATAGCTTATGTAATGTAGGCTACTTATAGGTAAATTATTTCCTAAAGAGATTTATACTTCAATTTTGTAGGAAAACAATATATATCCACACGGATAATTAGCTAATATCATTGAAAACACTACTTTTATGGGTTATAGGCATATACTAAGTAAACTACTTGTATATATACAATAACGGCTACGTTTACGAAACTATGAAAAACGCCTTTGCAATTCCTTATATCAAATAATAACCTCTTACTCTTCTATTTATTAGCTTAAAATGTAATGTACATTACTTATAGGTGCAATTATTCTAAAAGAGGTTTTCTACTTCATTGTAGGGAACGCTATACTCCCGTAAATAGCTAATATCATTGAAACACTACATTTTATGGGTTGGATAGCAATATGATACGTAAAACTATTGCATATATACAATACCGCTACAGTTTACAAAGAAATATGAAACGCTTGCATTAACCGTTATTTCACATAATAACCTCTTACTTTCTATTTATTAGCTTAAATTCATGTAGCTAACTTATGGTGCAATTATCTCCTAAAAGGATTGTTACTCAATTTGTAGGAGACAGCTATATACCCGATAAATGCTAATATCATTGAAAAATCAACTACATTTTACGGGTTTATTAGCAATATATAATAAACTACTGTATATCTACAATAACGCTACAGTTTCAGAACTTGAAAAAACGCTTGCAAATAAATACGTGATTCACCATAAATACACCTCTTACTTTCTATTTATTAATGTAAGCTACTTATAAGGGGCAAATTATTTCTAAAAGAGGAATTTTATACATCATTTGTAGGAGACGCTATATATCACCGATAATAGCTATAATCTTGAAAACCCTACATTTTATGGGGTTAATAGCAATATGATAGTAAAACTACTTGTTAATTATACAATTAACGCTACATTTTACAAGAAACTATGAAACGCCTTGCATATACCGTTATATTACAATAAATAACCTCTTACTCTTCTATTTAATAACTTAATATAATGTAAGCTACTTATAGCTGCAAATTATTCTAAAAATAGGATTTTATACTTCAATTTGTAGGAAACCAGCTATATATCACTGATAACTATCTATTATTATCATTGAAAATACTACATTTTATGGGTTTATAGCAATATAATAAGTAAAACTACTTGTATATATACAATAACGCTACAGTTTAGAAGAAACTATGAAAAACGCTTGCAATATACCGTTATATCACAATAAATAACCTCTTACTCTTCTATTTAATAGCTTAATGTAATTTAATCTACTTATAGTTGCAAATTATTCTAAAAAAAGGATTGTATACTTCAATTTGTAGGAAAACAGCTATATATCACCGATAACTAGCTAAAATCATTGAAA
This sequence comes from Chionoecetes opilio, assembly GCA_016584305.1. NCBI lineage: Eukaryota > Metazoa > Arthropoda > Malacostraca > Decapoda > Majidae > Chionoecetes > Chionoecetes opilio. Next base: position 133,077 of record JACEEZ010022453.1, on the reverse strand, counting down.
AGAACACATTTTGAAGGTATAAAGCATTATCATAATGTAAATTCCTTCTATTAATGATATAACACTACAATTAAGAAGAAACTATGAAAACACGTATAATATACAATTGTATCACAATATAGAGTCTCAAACTCCTATTATAAGCTTACAGTAGTTTAAAATAGCAATTTCTAACGAAAACAACTATAATTCCACATTTTGAATTTCTCTATCAAAAAAAGGGCTAATCACGTCACTTTTCGACATTTTTTGCCCTTCAAAAATACATTAAAACGCTTGAAAAAACGTTGTTTTTGGGAATAAATTGATACATAAATTTCATGAAAATACATATTTTAAGCTCATAATTTATTGTAAAATATGTTGTGTAAAAGGCTGAATAATGTTAAATTTTCGACATTTCTTAGCCTTCAAAAAAACATTAAAACGCTTGAAAAAACGTTGTTTTTAGGATAAAATTGATACATAAATTTCATGAAAAATACATATTTTAAGCTCATAATATTGTAAAATATATTTGTTAAAAGTGCTGAATAATGTTAAATTTCGAACATTCCTTAGGCCTTTCAAAAAAACATTAAAACACTTGAAAAACGTTT
>JACEEZ010022453.1:112315-127965 GCA_016584305.1 Chionoecetes opilio | reverse complement strand
TTCCTTAATTTTTTTTTACCTTAATTGTTTAATGTAAGGCAAATTAAGTGCAAATTATTCTAAAAAAAATGGTATACTTCAATTTTGTAGGAAAAACAGCTATATATCACCGATATATAGCTAATATCATTGAAAACACTACATTTATGGGTTTATAGCAATATGATAAGTAAAACTACTTGTATATCTACAATAACGCTACAGTTTACAAGAAGCTATGAAAAACGCTTGAAATATACCGTTATATCACAATAAATAACCTCTTACTCTTCCATTTAATAGCTTAATGTAATGTAAGCTACTTATAGGTGCAAATTATTTTAAAAAGAGGATTTTATACTTCAATTTGTAGGAAAACAGCTATATATCACTGATAACTAGCTAAAATCATTGAAAACACTACATTTTATGGGTTTATAGCAATATAATAAGTAAAACTACTTGTATATATACAATAACGCTACAGTTTAGAAGAAACTATGAAAAACGCTTGCAATATACCGTTATATCACAATAAATAACCTCTTACTCTTCTATTTAATAGCTTAATGTAATGTAAGCTACTTATAGGTGCAAATTATTCTAAGAAGAGGATTTTATATTTCAATTTGTAGGAAAACAGCTATATATCACTGATAACTAGGTAAAATCATTGAAAACACTACATTTTATGGGTTTATAGCAATATACTAAGTAAAACTACTTGTATATATACAATAACGCTACAGTTTACAAGAAACTATGAAAAACGCTTGCAATATACCGTTATATCACAATAAATAACCTCTTACTCTTCTATTTAATAGCTTAATGTAATGTAAGCTACTTATAGGTGCAAATTATTCTAAGAAGAGGATTTTATATTTCAATTTGTAGGAAAACAGCTATATATCACTGATAACTAGCTAAAATCATTGAAAACACTACATTTTATGGGTTTATAGCAATATAATAAGTAAAACTACTTGTATATATACAATAACGCTACAATTTACAAGAAACTATGAAAAGCGCTTGCAATATACCGTTATATTACAATAAATAACCTCTTACTCTTCTATTTAATAACTTAATGTAATGTAAGCTACTTATAGCTGCAAATTATTCTAAAAAAAGGATTTTATACTTCAATTTGTAGGAAAACAGCTATATATCACTGATAACTATCTATTATTATCAATGAAAATACTACATTTTATGGGTTTATAGCAATATAATAAGTAAAACTACTTGTATATATACAATAACGCTACAGTTTAGAAGAAACTATGAAAAACGCTTGCAATATACCGTTATATCACAATAAATAACCTCTTACTCTTCTATTTAATAGCTTAATGTAATGTACTCTACTTATAGTTGCAAATTATTCTAAAAAGAGGATTGTATACTTCAATTTGTAAGAAAACAGCTATATATCACCGATAACTAGCTAAAATCATTGAAAAGAACACATTTTGAAAGTATAAAGCATTATCATAATGTAAATTCCTTCTATTAATGATATAACACTACAATTAAGAAGAAACTATGAAAACACGTATAATATACAATTGTATCACAATATAGAGTCTCAAACTCCTATTATAACTTTACAGTAGTTTAAAATAGCAATTTCTAACGAAAACCACTATAATTCCACATTTTGAATTTCTCTATCAAAAAAAGGGCTGAATAATGTCAATTTTCGACATTTTTTAGCCCTTCAAAAATACATTAAAACACTTGAAAAAACGTTGTTTTTAGGAATAAAATTGATACATAAATTTCATGAAAAATACATATTTTAAGCTCATAATATTGTAAAATATAGTTGTGTAAAAGTGCTGAATAATGTTAAATTTCGACATTCCTTGGGCCTTCAAAAAAACATTAAAACACTTGAAAAAACGTTGTTTTAAGATTAAAATTGATACCTAAATTTCATGAAAAATACATATTTTTAACTCAATAACATTGTAAAATATAGTTGTGTACAAGTGGTGAATAATGTCAAATTTCGACATTATTTAGCCTTTCAAAAATACATTAAAATACTTGAAAAAATGTTGTTTTTTAAGATTAAAATTGATATCTAAATTTCATGAAAAATAGATATTTTTAGCTATTAATTTTGTAAAATATAGTTGTAGAAAATATCAAAACTTTTACTACGGGAAAAAAAAAACAATTGTAAAAAAAAAAATTTCATTTTTAAAATAAAAAAAATCAAAAAAAACCTAAAAAAAGGGTTTCCAAAATTTGAAAATTTACTTAAAAAAATAAAACATTAAAAAAACTTGAAAAAAGTTAAATAATTTATAAAAATAAATTTTTAATTTTAAATTTTTTTTTTTAAAAAAAAAAAATTTTAAAAAATTTCTTTACAAAATTTTTTAAAAAATTTTAAAAATTTTTAAAAAAAACCCTAATTCAGAACTAAAAAAAACATTGAAAAAAAAATTTTGGTTTTTAAAAAATAAGAAAAATATTTATTATCAAAATACATTAAAGGAAAATTAAAAAATTAAATCCCTTTATAAAATAAAAATTTTACTTTTATTTAATATAATTTAAATGAAGTTTTTAAAAATTTTTAAAAAAGGGAAAACTTAATTTGTGGGAAAAAAATTTACCGAAAAAAATTTAAAAAAAAATTTTTTTTAAAAATAAGAAAAATAAATTTAAAAAAACTTTCCCAAAAACTATAAAAAAACGCTTGCAAATACCGTTAATCAAAAAAAAAAATTCTACTCTTTAAAAAATTTAAGTTTTTAAAGTACTTATAGTGCAAATTTTCAAAAAGGGATTTTATCAATTTGTAGGAAAAAAACTATATATAAATGATGCTGGGTTTAAAAATTTAAAACAAAAATTTTTGGGAAATAAAAAAAAAATTTTTATAAAAAAACGCTACATTTTTAAAAAAATATAAAAAACCCTTAAAAAACCTTATTAACAAAAAATTTTCCCCCTCTTTTTTTTATTAGAAGTAAAAAAATTTATAGGGCAAATTTTTTTAAAAAAAAGGAGGTATATTTCAATTTGTAGGAAAACACAATTAGTATAGCAATTTAAAAAAGAAAAATACTTTTTTTAAAATAGAAAATTTTAAAAAAACTATAAAAAAAACCCCCGTTTCAAAAGTATAAAAAATAAAAAACTTTTAAAAAAATAATTTATCTTTTTTAATGCAAAAAATTTTAAAAGATTTATTAAAATTTTTTAAAAAAATTTAATTAAATTTTGTGGAAAAAACCCATAACCATAAAATAGTAAAACAATTGAAAAACCCTTTTAGGGGGGGGTTTTTTTTTTTTTTTTTTTAAAAAAAAATAAAAATTTTTTCCCTTTTAAAGTTTAAAAAAGCTTAAAATTTCCTTATTCAAAAAAAATTTATCTTCATTTAAAAGTTTAAATTTAAGAATTATTATGGGTTTTAAATTTAAAAAAAATTTTTTATTTTTTGGGAGTTTAAAAATTTTAAACAAAAAACAGAAAACACCTTTTTTTTAAAAAAGAAATAAAAAAATTTCTATTAAAATAAATACATTTAAGAAAAAAAAAGTTGAATTTATTTAAAAAAAATTTACCTTTTTTAAGTTTAAATTTAAAAAGTAACTACTTAATCAAATTACAAAAAAAGTTTTATACTTAATTTTGTAAAACGTATATAACCAAAAAATAGTAAACTTGAAAAACCTTTTTATGGGTTTATCAAATAAATAAAACTTTTTAAAAAAAAAAAAACCCTTAAAAAAACTAAAAAAAGTTGCAAAATAATCAAAAAAAAATTTTTTTTTTTAAAAAAAAGGGGGGGAAATTACTAAAAGGGAATACTTAATTTTAAAAAGAAGAATCACGAAAATAAAATCATTAAAAAACATAATTTAAAAATTTATTTAAAAAAAACTTTATTAAAATGTACAGTTTAAAAAAAAATTAAAAATTTTTTAAAAAATTTCAAAAAAAAAATTTTTTACCTTTTTTTTGAAATTAATAAAAATATTATATTGGGAAAATTTCAAAAAAGGTTTATCCCAATTTAGGAAAAACAAATATCCCCAAACTAAAAAATCAGAAAAAAAATTTTTTTTTTAAAAAATTTATAAAAAATTTTCCTTTTTAAATTTTATAAACAAAAAAAAAAAAAAATTTTTAAAAAAAGTTATAAAATTTTTTTAAAAAAGAGTTAAAACCCATAAATACATATTTAAAAAAATTTTAAAAAAAAAAATTTTTACATTTGTTTTAAAAAAAAAGGGGGTAAAATTTAAATTTTTTTTTTGGCTTCAAAATACAAAAAAATAAAAAACTTTTTAAAATAAAAAAAAATTTTTAAAAAAAACAATTTTCCCAAAATATTTAAAAAAAAGTTGTTAAAATTTGAAAAGAATTTTCAAAATTTTTCCCCCCCCCCCAAAAAAAAAATTAAAAAAACCTTAAAAAAGTTTTTTTAAATTAAATTTTAAAAATTTAAAAAATACTTTTTTAACCCAAACTTTGAAAAAAAGTTTTACTTTTTTAAAATGTAATTTTTCATTTTTTTTTAAAAAAATTAAAAACGAAAAAATTTTTTTTTTTTTTAAAATTTATAAAAAAATTTAAAAAAATAATTTTTTTATTTTTTGAAAAAATAAGGTGAAAAAACCTTTTAGTAAATATAAAAAAAAAAAATTTTTTTTTAAAAAAAAAACTTATAAAATATAAAATATTTGAAAAAATAAATTTATTTTCAAATTAAGAAAAAAACTTTAAAAAATAAAAACTGTTTAAAAAAAAATGAAAAAAAATAAATTTAATATAAATAAAAACTTTTTTTTTTAAAATAGTTTGTAATGTTTTTATTAAGGTCAAATTATTGGGTTTATACTTAATTTTAAAAAAAAAATTAAATAAAAGTAAAATCTTTTAAAAAAAAAATTTTTTGGGTTTTTAAAATAATAAGAAAAAAAACTTTGTAATATAAAAAACCTCATTTGAAGAAAAAAAAAATTTGAAATACCTTAATCAAAAAAAACCCCTTTTACTTTTTTTTTACAAGAATTTAATACTTATATAAAATACAAAAAATTTTTAAGTTTTTTTGGGAAAAACGCTATATACCGAAAAACAAAATCCAAAAAACTCATTTGGGGGTTATAGAATATATAAAAAAAAAATTTTTTTTAAAAAAATTTTAACCAATTTTTTAAAAAATTTAAAAATTGAAATTAGGGTTTTAAATAAAAACTTTCCCTTTTTTTTTATTAGCTTAATGTAATGTAAGCTACTTATAGGTGCAAATTATTCTAAAAAAAGGATTGTATACTTCAATTTGTAGGAGAACAGCTATATATCACCGATAAATAGCTAATATCATTGAAAACACTACATTTTATGGGTTTATAGCAATATGATAAGTAAAACTACTTGTATATCTACAATAACGCTACAGTTTACAAGAAACTATGAAAAACGCTTGCAATATACCGTTATATCACAATAAATAGCCTCTTACTCTTCTATTTATTAATGTAAGCTACTTATAGGGGCAAATTATTCTAAAAAGAGGATTTTATACTTCAATTTGTAGGAAGACCGCTATATATCACCGATAAATAGCTAATATCATTGAAAACACTACATTTTATGGGGTTATACCAATATGATAAGTAAAACTACTTGTATATATACAATAACGCTACAGTTTACAAGAAACTATGAAAAACGCTTGCAATATACCGTTATATCACAATAAATAACCTCTTACTCTTCTATTTATTAGCTTAATGTAATATAAGCTACTTATAGGTGCAAATTATTCTAAAAAGAGGATGGTATACTTCAATTTGTAGGAAAACAGCTATATATCACCGATATATAGCTAATATCATTGAAAACACTACATTTTATGGGTTTATAGCAATATGATAAGTAAAACTACTTGTATATATACAATAACGCTACAGTTTACAAGAAGCTATGAAAAACGCTTGAAATATACCGTTATATGACAATAAATAACCTCTTACTCTTTCCATTTTGAGAGAGCTTAATTGTAATGTAACTACTTAATAGGATGGACAAAATTGATTTAAAAGAGATTTTATATTCAATTTGGAGGAAAACAGCGTATATATCCACTGATAATAGCTAAAATCATTGAAAACACTACATTCTTATGGGTTCGTCTATAGCAATAAATAAGAAAACTACTTGTTATATATTACAATAACGCTACAGTTTAGAAGAAACTGATGAAAAAACGCGATGCAATATACGTTAGTATCACAATAAATAAACCTGAGTTCGTCTTCTATTTATAGGCTTAATGTAATATAGCACTTAGTTGCAGGAATTATTCTAAAAAAAGGATTGTATGACATTCAATTTTGTAGGAAAACAGCTAATGAAATCACACCGTAACTAAAATCATTGAAAAGAGACCACATTTTTAAAGCATTATTCATAAGGTAAATTCCTTTTATTAATGATATAACAGCTACAATTAGAAGAACTATGAAAAAACACGTATAATATACGAATTTTTTCACAAAATAGAGTCTCAAAATCTAATTATAAGCCTGAGCAGTAGTTTAAAATAGGAATTTCTAGACGAGAAAAACAACTATAATTCCACCAGTATTGAAGATTCTCTATCAAAAAAAGGGTGAATAATGTCAATTTCGCGATATTTTTTGCGCTTCGAAAATACATTAAGAACACTTGAAAAAAAACGTTTGCTTTAGGAAATAAAAATCGATAAATGAGAGAATATGAAGAGAAAAGAAACATATTTTAAGCTCATAATATTGTCAAAAATAGTTGTGTAACAAGTTTTGAATAATGCGCCACAATATTCGACATTTTTTAGGCTCTCAAAAAATACATTAAAAACCACTTGAAAAAAAAGTTGTTTTAACATTAAAATTGATACCAAATTTCATGAAAAATACATATTTTTAACTCAATAACACTTGTAAAATATAAGTTGTGCTACATGTGGTGAATAATGTCAAATTTCGAAGCATTATTTTAGCCTTTCGACAAAAATACATTAGAGAAAATACTTGAAAAAAATGTTGTTTTTAAGATTAAAATTGATATCGAAAATTTCATGGAGAAAACTAGAATTTTTAGCTATTAATTTTGTAATGTTAAAATATAGTGATGATAGAAATATCAAAAAGATAATTAGCTACGAGATAAAGAGAAATATACTTCCAATTTGTAGAAAAAAAACAACTCTTCACTGAAAACTAGCTAAAATTCATTGAAAACACTACAATTAAGGGGTTTTATACCAATATGATAAGGAAAATTACTGAATATATTACAATAACACTACAGTTTACAAGAAACTATGAAAAACGTTGCAATATACGTTATATCAGCATAAATAAACCTCTTACTTTCTATTTAATAGCCTTAATGGTAATGTAAATTTACTGTATAGGTGCAAATTATTCTAAAAAAAGGATTTTATACTTCAATTTGGAGGAAAACAGCCTATATATCACTGATAGCTAGGTAACAAATCATTGGAAAACACTACATTTATGGGTTATAGCCAATATAATAATAAAGACTACTTGTAGTAGTAATACAATAAACGCTACAGTTGGAGAAGAAACTATGAAAAAGATTGCAATATACAGTTATATCACAAAGAAATATAAACCTCATGTACTCTTGCTCATAATGCTTAATGTAATGTAAGCACTTATAGGTGCCAAATTATTCCTAAAAGAGGATTTTATACTTCAATTTGTAGGAAAACAGCTATATATCAAACGATAAATTAGCGTGTGAAAATCATTGAAAACACTACATTGTATGAGGTTTATAGGCAAATGATAAGGTAAAATTCGTGTATATTATGACAATAACGAGACGCTAACAATTTACAAGGACAACCTATGAAAAACGCTTGCAGAGGTATACCGTTATATCAACAGAGTAAAATAACCTCTTAATCTTATTTATAGGATTAATGTAATGTAAGTACTTATAGTTGCAAATTATTCTCAAAAGAGGATTTATACTTCAATGTTGTAGGCAAACAAATATATATCAATGATAGCTAAGGTAAAAATCATTGAGGAAAACACACATTTTATGGGTTATGTAGCATATGATAAGTAAAAACTAGCTTGTATATATACATAACGCTACAGTTCTTCAGAAACTATGAAAAAAACGCTGCAATATACCGGTATTATAACAATAAATTTCCTCGCCTATTTTCTATTTATTAGCTAATGAATGTAAGTACTTATAGGTGCAAATATTCTAAAAACAGGAGGGTATACTTCCAAATTTGTAGGAAAAACAGCTATATATCACTGATAACTAGGAAACAAATCATTGAAAACACTAGCATTTTATGGGTTATAGGAAATATAATAAGTAAAGACAAGCTTGTATATATACAATAACGCTACAGTTTAGAAGAAAACTATGAAAAACCGATTGCAATATACCGTTATATCACAATAAATAGTGAACACCTCTTACTCGTTCTATTTAATAGCTTAATGTAATGTAAGCTACTTATAAGGTGCAAATTATTCTAAAAAGCGATTTTAGAGTTTACAATTGTAGGAAAAACAGCTGAGTATATCACTGAGAACTAGGTAAATATTGAAAAACACTAACCTTTTATGGGTTATAGCAATTATACTAAGTAAAATACATGTATATATACCAATAACGCTCACAAAGTTTACAAGAAACTATGAAAAAACGCTTGCAAAGTATACCGTTATATCACAAAAATAACCTCTTACTCTTCGTATTTATTAGCTTAATGTATTTAAGTTACTTATAGGTGCAAATTATTAGAGTAAAAAAGAGGATTTGTATACTTCAATTTGTAGGAGAACAGCTATACATCAACGATAAATAGCATAATGATCATTGAAAAACACTACCTTTATGGGTTTTATAGCAATATGAGAAGTAAAACTACTTGCATATATACAATAAAACGCTACAGTTTACAAGAAACTGTATGAAAAAGCGCTGCATATACCGGTTATTGCACAATTAAAATAAGACCTGCTGTACTCTTCTATTAATTAGCTTAATGTAATGTAAGCTACTTATAGGTGACAAAATTATGCTAAAAAATAAGGATTGATACTCCAATTGGAGGAGAAAGCTATATATCACCGATAAATAGCTAATATCATTGCAAAACACTACATTTTAGTGGGAGTTTTATAGCAATATGATAAGTAAAAACTACTTGTATATCTAGCGCATAACGTTACAGTTTACACAGAACGCATATGAAAACAGAGAGACGCTTGCCAATATACCGTTATATCACAATAAATAGCCGTCTACTTTTCTATTTTATTAATGTAAGCTACTTATAGGGGCAGAATTGATTCCTAAAAAGAGGATTTTATACTTCAATTGTAGGAAGACCAGCTGAGTATATCACCAATAAATAGCTATCTCATTGAAAACACTACATGATGGGGTGAGTGATAGAATATAAATAAGTACAACTACTTGTATATATACAATAACGCTACGAGTATTAGAAGAAACTATGAAAACGGCTTGCAAATACCGGTTATATCACAATAAATAACCCTCTTTTCTAGTCTTCTTATTTATTCAGCTTAATGTAAATATAAGCTACTTATAGTTGCAAATTATTTAAAGATGAAAAAAAGTGTTGTAATATTTCAATTTGTAGTAGAAAAACAGCTAATATATCACGTAACTAGCTAAAAATCATTGAAAAAGAAACACATTTTGAGGTTTTATACAGATTATCATAAGGGTAAATTCCTTCTATTAATGATGTAATAACGACACCTACAATAAGAAGAAAACTATGAAAATACACGTATATATACCAATTTTTCACAATATAGTCTCAAAATCCTGATTATAGCTACAGTAGTTAAAATAGGAATTTCTAACGAAAACAACTATAATTCCACATTTTGAATTTCTCTATCAAAAAAAGGGGACGAATTATGTCCAATTTTCGATATGTTTTAGCGCTGCAGAAAGATACATTAAAACACTTGAAAGAAAACGTTGCTTTTAGACATAAAATTGATGTCATATAGAGTTACATTAAAAGAATACATATTTTTAAGCTCATAATATTGTGACAATATTAATTGTGCTAAAAGTGCTGCAATAATGTCAAATTTCGACATTTTTTAGGCTTTCAAAAATACATTAAAACACTTGGAAAAACGTGTTTTTAAGAGTTAAAATTGTATCTAATTTCAATGAAAATACTATTTGTTAGCTATTATTTTGTAAGAGTTATAGTTGTAGCAAATATAAAAAGCTATTCGAGGACTACAGATATAAAGAAAATATTACTTCAATTTGCGAGAAAAAAACCCTTCTTTCCACTGATAACTAGCAGAGGATAAAAATCATTGAAAACAGATACATTTTTTAGGGTTTATAGCAATATGGATAAGTAAAAAACTACTGGATATATATACAATAAACTCTACAGTTTGAGAAAGAGAAAAAGAGAACTATGAAAAAACGCTTGCAATATACCGTTAATCATACAGAGAATAACCTCCTACTTCTTCTATTTAATAGCTTAATGTTAGTAGAAGCGACTTATAGTGCAAATCATTCTAAAAGAGGATTTTATGCCGTTCTATTTGTAGGAAAACAGTTATATATCAGAGAACAACTAACGATAAAATCAATGAAAGACACAACATTTGATGGGTTTATAGCAATATAAATTAGGTGAAAAAAAGTAAGATTGTATATATGACATAACGCTACAGTTTAGAAGAAACTATGAAAAACGGATTGCAATCTTACCGTTAATATCACAATAAATAACACTCTTACTCTTCTATTAATAGCTTAATGTAATGTAAGCTACTATATAGGTGCAACTTATTCTAAAAAGAGGATTGTATACTTCAATTTGTAGGAGGAAAACAGCTAATATAACCGCTAATTAGCTGAATATCCATGAAAAACACGACGTTTTGGGTTTATTAGCCAATATACTAATGTAAAACTACTTGTATATATACAATACGACTACAGTTTGTACAGAAAATATGACAAAAAACGCTTGCAATATACCGTTATCTATCACAATAAATTAACCTCTTACTCTTCTTTATTAGCTTAATGTAATGTAGAGCTACTTATAGTAGAGTGCAAAATTATTCTTAAAAAGAGGGAGTCTTATACTTCAATTTGTAGGGACAACAACTATATATCAATGATAAGCTAGGTAAACTCATTGAAAGACACTACATAGTTAGGGGTATTATATAGCAATCATGATAAGTAAAAAACTACTTGTATATATACAATAAAACGCTACAGTTTTCAAGAAACTAGAAAAAGCGCTTGCAAAATATACCGTTATAACAATAAATTTCCTCCTACTCTTCATTATTAGCTTATTGAATGTAAGATAATTATAGGTGCAAATTATTCTAAAAAAAGGATGGTATACTTGCAATTTGTAGGAAAACAGGTGTGTTGTGCCTTTTATATATCACCTGATATATAGCTAAATCAATGAAAAACACTACCATTTATGGGGTTGTTTTATAAGCAATATGATAAGTAAAACTACGACTTGTATATTACAATTAACGCTAGGCAGTTTACCAAGGAAGCTAGTGAAAAAAACGCATTGAAATATTACCGTTATATCAGAAATAAATAACCTCTTACTCTTCCATTTAATAGCTTAATGTAATGTAAGCTACTTATAGTGCACAATTATTTATAACAAAGAGGATTTTATACATTCAAATTTGTAGGAAAACAGCTATATATCACTGGATAAATAGCTAAAATCATTGAAAACACTACATTTTATGGGTTTATAGCAATATAATAAGTAAAACTACGTGCTAATATACACTAACGCACAGTTTAGGAAGAAACTATTTGAAAACGCTGGCAATATACCGTTAGTATCACAATAAATAAGCACTCTTACTCTTGCTAATTTAATAGGCTTCAAATGTATGTTAAAAGCTACTTATAGTGAAATTATTCTAAGAAGAGGATTTATATTTCAATTTGGAGGAAACACCAGCTACTAATCACTGATAACTAGGTAAAACATTGAAAACAATACTAGTTTCTGGGTTTATAGCAATATTACAAGTAGAGAACTACTTGTATATATACAATAACGCATACAGTTTGACAAGAGATATGAAAAAGGACGCTTGCAATTATATACCGTGAGTATATCACAATAAATAACCTCTTACTCTTCTATTTATTTAGCTTAATGTAATGTAAGCCTACTTATAGGATGCAAATTATGTCTAAAAAAGAGGATTTTATACTTCAATTTGTAGGAGATCAGTAATACATCCACCACCAGATAAATAGCTAATATCATGAAAACACTAATTTATGGGTTTATAGGATATGATAAGTAAAACTATTGATATATAAATAACGCGCTACAGTTTCCAAAGAAAACTATGTGAAAAAACGCTTGCAATATACCGTTATTTCACAAGAGAAGCCTAACATCTCTTACTCTTCTATTATTAGCGAAATGTAATGTAAGCTACTTATAGGTGCAAAAATATCTAAAAAAAGTATGTATACTTCATTTGTAGGAGAACAGCTATATATCCACCCGATAAGTAGCTAAATCATTGAAAAAGCTACATTTTATGGGTTGATTATAGCACATATGATAAGTTAAAAGCTACTTGTATATCTAAATAACGATACAGTTTACAAGAAAACTATGAAAAAACGCTTGCGATAACGTTATATCACAAATGAAATAACCCTCTACTCTGTCTATTTATTAATGTGAAGGACTTATAGGGGCCAAATATGTCTAAAAACGAGGGATTTTATACTTCAATTTGTAGGAAAACAGCTATATATCACCGATATTAGCTAATATCATTGAAAACACTACATTTTATGGGTTATAGCAATATGATAAGTAAAACTACTTGTATATATACAATAACGCTACAGTTACAAGAAACTATGAAAAACGCTTGAAATATACCGTTATATCACAATAAATAACCTCTTACTCTTCATTTAATAGCTTAATGTAATGTAAAGCTATTTATAGGTGCAAATTATTCTAAAAAGAGGATTTTATACTTCAATTGTAGGAAAAAAAGCTATATATCACCGATAAATAGCTAACATCATTGAAAACACTATTTTTTTAAGGGTTTATAGCAATATGATAAGTAAAACTACTTGTATATATACAATAACGCTACAGTTTAGAAGAAACTATGAAAAACGCTTGCAATATACCGTTATATCACAATAAATAACCTCTTACTCTTCTATTTAATAGCTTAATGTAATGTAAGCTACTTATAGGTGCAAATTATTCTAAAAAGAGGATTTTATACTTCAATTTGTAGGAAAACAGCTATATATCACTGATATATAGGTAAAATCATTGAAAACATACATTTTATGGGTTTATAGCAATATGTAAGTAAAACTACTTGTATATATACAATAACGCTACAGTTTACAAGAAGCTATGAAAAACGCTTGCAATATACCGTTATATCACAATAAATAACCTCTTACTCTTCTATTTATTAGCTTAATGTAATGTAAGCTACTTATAGGTGCAAATTATTCTAAAAAGAGGATTTTATACTTCAATTTGTAGGAGATCAGCTATACATCACCGATAAATAGCTAATATCATTGAAAACACTACATTTTATGGGTTTATCAAGCAAATTATTCTAAAAAAAGGATGGTATGCTTCAATTTGTAGGAAAACAGCTATATATCACCGATATATAGCTAATATCATTGAAAACACTACATTTTATGGGTTTATAGCAATATGATAAGTAAAACTACTTGCATATATACAATAACGCTACAGTTTACAAGAAACTATGAAAAACGCTTGCAATATACCGTTATTTCACAATAAATAACCTCTTACTCTTCTATTTATTAGCTTAATGTAATGTAAGCTACTTATAGGTGCAAATTATTCTAAAAAAAGTATTGTATACTTCAATTTGTAGGAGAACAGCTATATATCACCGATAAATAGCTAATATCATTGAAAACACTACATTTTATGGGTTTATAGCAATATGATAAGTAAAACTACTTGTATATCTACAATAACGCTACAGTTTACAAGAAACTATGAAAAACGCTTGCAATATACCGTTATATCACAATAAATAACCTCTTACTCTTCTATTTATTAATGTAAGCTACTTATAGGGGCAAATTATTCTAAAAAGAGGATTTTATACTTCAATTTGTAGGAAGACAGCTATATATCACCGATAAATAGCTAATATCATTGAAAACACTACATTTTATGGGGTTATAGCAATATGATAAGTAAAACTACTTGTATATATACAATAACGCTACAGTTTACAAGAAACTATGAAAAACGCTTGCAATATACCGTTATATCACAATAAATAACCTCTTTCTCTTCTATTTATTAGCTTAATGTAATATAAGCTACTTATAGTTGCAAATTATTCTAAAAAAAGGATTGTATACTTCAATTTGTAGGAAAACAGCTATATATCACCGATAACTAGCTAAAATCATTGAAAAGAACACATTTTTTTAAAGCATTATCATAAGGTAAATTCCTTTTATTAATGATATAACACTACAATTAAGAAGAAACTATGAAAAACACGTATAATATACAATTTTTTCACAAAATAGAGTCTCAAAATCCTATTATAAGCTTACAGTAGTTTAAAATAGGAATTTCTAACGAAAACAACTATAATTCCACATTTTGAATTTCTCTATCAAAAAAAGGGCTGAATAATGTCAATTTTCGATATTTTTTTGCGCTTCGAAAATACATTAAAACACTTGAAAAAACGTTGCTTTTAGGAATAAAATTGATACATAAATTTCATGAAAAATACATATTTTAAGCTCATAATATTGTAAAATATAGTTGTGTAAAAGTGTTGAATAATGTCAAATTTCGACATTTTTTAGGCTTTCAAAAATACATTAAAACACTTGAAAAAACGTTGTTTTTAACATTAAAATTGATACCTAAATTTCATGAAAAATACATATTTTTAACTCAATAACATTGTAAAATATAGTTGTGTACATGTGGTGAATAATGTCAAATTTCGACATTATTTAGCCTTTCAAAAATACATTAAAATACTTGAAAAAATGTTGTTTTTTAAGATTAAAATTGATATCTAAATTTCATGAAAAATAGATATTTTTAGCTATTAATTTTGTAAAATATAGTTGTAGAAAATATCAAAAGCTATTTAGCTACAGATATAAAGAAATATACTTCAATTTGTAGAAAAAAAAAACTCTTCACTGAAAACTAGCTAAAATCATTGAAAACACTACAATTTAAGGGTTTATACCAATATGATAAGTAAAATTACTTGTATATATACAATAACACTACAGTTTACAAGAAACTATGAAAAACGCTTGCAATATACCGTTATATCACAATAAATAACCTCTTACTCTTCTATTTAATAGCTTAATGTAATGTAAGTTACTTATAGGTGCAAATTATTCTAAAAAGAGGATTTTATACTTCAATTTGTAGGAAAACAGCTATATATCACTGATAGCTAGGTAAAATCATTGAAAACACTACATTTTATGGGTTTATAGCAATTATAAGTAACTACTTGTATATATAC